>JAKJMR010000392.1:3802-14147 GCA_024449315.1 Daboia siamensis
CACAACAATGCGGTGCACAACAGCACCGGCTTCTCCCCCTTCCGGGTAGTCTCGGGCTACGAGTTCATGCCCATCGCCGGCTGCGGCCAGGACGACCCGGCGTCTCGCACGCCTAGGGAGTGGATGAACCGACTGGAGGGGGGGTGGGGGGTAGTGAAAACGGCTCTGGAGCAAGCCGCAAAGTCATACAAGGAGCAGGCAGATAGGAAAAGGAGGCCGTTCCCCACCCCCCAAGTGGGCGATCTGGTCTACCTTTCCACGAAATACGTGCGCCTGCAGGTCCCCTGCAAGAAGTTAGGCCCCAAATACCTCGGCCCTTTTAGAGTCGTGCAAGTGATAAACCCTGTTACCGTCCGGCTCCGGCTGCCCCCTCTCCTGGGGAAGATACATCCCGTCTTCCACAGCAGCCTGTTGAAGCCGGCAACAACCGCCACTGCGGCCGCAGGGGAGGGCGGTCCGGGCCCTATACATGGCAGTCACTACGAGGTGCAGGAAATCCTAGATTCTAAGCGACGGAGGGGGCGGTTGCAGTATCTCGTGCTGTGGAAGGGATACCCTATGGAGGAGGCCACCTGGGTGTGGGGGGAGGATGTGTATGCCCCCCGCCTACTCCGTGCGTTCCACCAGAAATATCCGGGGAGACCAGGTGGGAGCCGGGGGGAGGTCGCGGACCGCGTAGCCATCTGCTCACCCTCTCTCTCTTGCCTTCCAGATGGGCCCCTGGTAGAGGGGGCAGCATGTCGGGCCCTGGGGGGCCGACATTCGGGAGGGGGCCTCACCTCCCTCCCGGCCTCTCCCCACCGCCTCGCCAAACGCCAGTTGGCCCCGCCCGGCTCCCTAGATACCTGCGGCCCTGCTTCTGCGCCGCTAGCCTCGACAGCCGTTGTGCCTGCCTCCGTCTCCCGGGGTCGGGCCGTTGGCTGCCTGACCGCCTCGCCGGCCTCACCCGGGTCCCCGACGGCCCGCGGCGCGTTCCGGACGGCCGTCGCCTCGCCACCGCCGGATGCCACGCCTGCGCAGAACGGCAAGGAAACCGGCCTGGCCCGAGGCGCGGCCAGCGCTGCGGCGCGTCGCCGGCGGGTGGGGGCTGCTGCTGCTGTTGCCGCTGCTGCTGCTCCCGCGGACCAAGAGACCTGCGGGCATGGCCCCGTCGTGGTGGGGAAGCGGCAGGAGCCGTTCAGCGACGACGGGGGGTGCTGCCGGAGCCGAGAGGAGCCGAGGCAGGGAAGCATGCGGGCCGGTTTCTCCGTGGTGGGGCGCCGGGCGGAAAGCCCCACCGGGGAGGGGAGGGGTGGATATAGGGGCCGAGGGGGCATGGGTGTCGTTGGGTGGGGCTTGGGTGTGGTCTGTATGAATGTATTTAGCAGCGTTGGCCGCGGGTAGCGGCCAACGCTGGCTTTTTTTCCTGCCACGGATTATTTTCTTGAGAATAAAGCATTTGAATCCTGTGGAGGTGGTCTCCCGTTCCTGCTTTGGGCTACGGAGCTGCTCACCGGCGGACGGGTTTGACAGACATCACCAGAAAGTCAACACAGAAATCAGATTGACTATATGCTCTGCAGCCAAAGATGGAGAAGCTCTATACAATCAGTAAAAACAAGAAGAGGAGCTGATGGTAGCTCAGACCATTAGCTTCTCATTGCAAAATTTAGGCTTAAACTGAAGAAAGTAGGGAAAAGCACTAGGCCACTCAGGTATGAACTAAATCATATCCCTAGTGAATATACAATAGAGGTGACAAATAGATTTAAGGAATTAGATCTGATAGACAAAGTGCCTGAAGAACTATGGACAGAGGTTCGTGACATTGTACAACAGGTAGCAACTAAAACCATCCCAAAGAAAAAGAAATGCAAGAAAGCAAAATGGCTGTCTGAGGAAGCTTTGCAAATAGCTGAGGAAAGGAGGGAAGTGAAAGGCAAGGAAGAAAAAGAAAGATACGTCCAATTGAATGCAGAATTCCAGAGAATAGCTAGAAGAGATAAGAATGCCTTCTTAAATAAACAGTGCAAAGAAATAGAAGAAAACAATAGAATAGGGAGGACTAGAGAACTCTTCAAGAAAATTGGAGAGATGAAGGTAACATTTCACGCAAAAATGGGCATGATAACAGACCAAAATGGCAGGGACCTAACAGAGGCAGAAGAGATTAAGAAGAGGTGGCAAAATTACACAGAAGAACTATATAAGAATGAGCTTAACATCCCAGATAACCACGATGAGGTGGTCACTGACCTCAAGCCAGACATCCTAGAATGTGAAGTGAAATGGGCCTTAGGAAAGCTGAGCAACAACAAAGCTAGTGGAGGTGACAGTATTCCAGCTGAGCTATTCAAAATCTTAAAAGACGATGCAGTAAAAGTGTTACACTCAATTTGCCAGCAAATTTGGAAAACTCAACAGTGGCCACAGGATTGGAAAAGATCAGTTTACATTCCAATTCCAAAGAAAGGCAGTGCCAAAGAATGTTCAAACTATCGCACCATTGCACTCATTTTACATGCTAGTAAAGTTATGCTTAAAATCCTACAAGCTAGACTCCAGCAGTATGTGGATCAAGAACTACCGGAAGTACAGGCAGGATTTCGAAGAGGCAGAGGAACTAGAGATCAAATTGCCAACATATGCTGGATCATGGAGAAAGCTAGGGGGTTCCAGAAAAACATCTACTTCTGCTTCATTGACTATGCTAAAGCATTTGATTGTGTGTATCATAACAAACTGTGGCAAGTTCTTAAAGAGATGGTAGTACCAGACCATCTTATTTGTCTCTTGAGAAACCTATATGCAGGTCAAGAAGCAACAGTGAGAACTGGACATGGAACCACTGATTAGTTCAAAATTGGGAAAGGAGTGGGGCAAGGCTGTATACTGTCATCTTGCCTGTTTAACTTATGTGCAAAGCACATCATGAGAAAGGCAGGGCTTAATGAATCAAACGTTGGAATTAAGATTACCAGGAGAAATATCAACAAGCTAAGATATGCAGATAATACCACTCTAATGGCAGAAAGTGAAGAGGAACTAAAGAGCCTCTTGTTGTGAGTGAAGAAGGAGAGTGCAAAAGTTGGGCTGAAACTGAACATTAAGAAAACCAAGATCATGGCATCTGGCCCTCTCAATTCCTGGCAAATAGATGGGGAAGAAATGGAGGTAGTGACAGGTTTTATTTTCCTGGGCTCCAAGATCACCGCAGATGGGGACTGCAGCCAAAAAATTAAAAGATGCTTGCTCCTGGGGAGGAAAGCCATGGCAAATCTAGCCAGCACACTAAAAAGCAGAGACATCACCCTGCCAAAAAAAGTGTGTATTGTCAAGGCTATGGTCTTCCCAGTTGCAATGTATGGCTGTGAAAGTTGGACCATAAGAAATGCTGAGCACCAAAGAATTGAAGCCTTTGAATTATGCTGCTGGGGAAGACTCCTGTGAGTCCCTTGGACTGCAAGGCAATCAAACTGGTCAGTCCTAGAGGAGATCAATTCTGACTGGTCTTTAGAAGGCCAGATCCTGAAGTTGAAACTCAATTTCTTTGGCCACCTAATGAGAAGGAAGGACTCACTGGAGAAGAACCTGATGCTGGGTAATATTGAGGGCAAGAGAAGAAAGGGATGACAGAGAATGAGGTGTCTGGATGGAGTCACTGATGTAGTAGGCATGAGCTTAAACAGACTCCAGAAGATCGTAGAGGACAGGAAGGCCTGGAGGAACGTTTTCCATGGGGTTGCAATGGGTTAGACATGACTTCACAACTAACAACAACAAACCCAATTCCAGCAACCGTTCCTTATATGTTTTAGCCTCCAATCCCCTGATCATCCTTGTTGCTCTTCTCTTTACTCTTTCTAGAGTCTCAACATCTTTTTTACATTGTGGTTACCAAAATTGATGCGGTATTCCAAGTGTGCCCTTATCAAGGCATTGTGAAGTCATATTAACACTTGACATGATCTTGATTAACACCCTGTGTTAATGTAGCCTAGCACTGTGTTTGCTTTTTTGGCAGCTGCAGCACACTGCTGGCTCATAAGAGATTGTCCACTAGGACTCCAAAATCCCTCTCACAGTTGCAAGGTACCATCTATATTATACCTGTGCATTTGATTTTTGATGATACCATATTAATGATACCTTACCCCAAACTCTCAGATGGTTTCTCCCAAAAGCTTCATGAAGAAGTTAAATAGAATAAGAGAAATAAATTGATCCTGCTGCACCCGATAAAAATGTAACCACAAGAGTGATCTCTTCCCGCTGCTATGGTTGATTGGATCTGACAACTCAGGAAGAATAGTAAATAATATAACACTGTCCCTAACAACCTTCAGCAAGTGAATCATGAGGAAAGTGGTCAAAAACAGAAAGTTTCCAAGAATTCTAATAGGATAAGAATAGGTAAACTTCCTCTATGTTCTAAGGTGTCCTCAATGAGAGAGACCAATGCACTTTCTGTCTTGTGTCTGGGTCTGAATTCAAAGGGAGCATTCTGTTATTATAGCTCTACATCTTTCTTAATGTCATTGTTTTTGTTCTCTTAGCAGCCTCTGTCCTTTAACTAGAAAACTGAAATATATAAAAAATACATATATGTATATATTTGCGTGTACATGCCTTTGTCAGTGTTAACTACTGGATCAATTCCTGCAATTTTCTGGGCAGATTTTTTTTCCCCTCAGAAGTGGCTTGCCATTACCATCTTCCTAGGCCTGATAAAAAGTGGTTAGCCCAAAGTCACCCAATTGGCTTTGTGTGTAAGGTGGGACTAGCCTGTTGCCTTGATAAGTTGAATATTTTCTCTTATCTTCATATGCTCAGTTGAGAAAGCTGAAAAGGATTGCAAATGCATGAAAGAAATGTACACACATTCAAGGGAAGTGTGAGCCACATTCTTGGCCCCATTCAAGGGCTACAGTAATTCTCAGTTGAGTATAATTAGTTGTAGGAACAAAAACATGTCTGGTTAATTTATTTGAACTTGAAAGCTAATTAGTGCTTGGATACCATAAAATAATTCCAGGGCTACAGACTAAAACTAGGGACAAAGATAAAAGAAAAAAAATCCTAGAAGAAAGCAATGGATTGGTTGTGAAGAACACTGCATGGCTGAGTCCATGTCACTACAGTCAGTCTTATTTCACAAACATTTTTAAAGTTTTCTTAGATATTGTAGATAACCATTATATGCTATTTGCAGCTTTATATAGCAGACTGTGACTTATGGACCTGACATAAAGCTGTGAAAACTCATATTTACAGTATTCAAAGGATGCTGTGTAGACAAAGTCATATAAACAAAACGTAGGCCAACAGGCCAAATATGTCATCATGGACACATCTTATTCCCTACTGAAAATGTGAACTGACTGAATAACCAAAATATTCAGAAAAAAAAAAATCATTTATTCCAATATGTTTGATATTTCCAACATGAAGGACTTGAGGTTGTCACCTTAAGAAACCTGGCAACTCCAATAGTAATACCAATAGCATTTAGACACAGTACTTACCACTTCGTACTGCTTTATAGCCCTCTCCAAGCAGTTTACAGAATCAACATATTGCCCTGAACAATCTGGGTCCTGATTTTATCAACCTCGGAAGGATGGAAGGCTGAGTCAATCTCAAGCCCATCAGGATTGAACTCCTGGCAGTGGGCAGAGTCAGCCTGCAATACTGCATTCTAACCATTGTGTCACCACGACTCCAAAGAAAGGGAATTGGAGCGCTTTCTCCAAATTCTTCCTTGTGTTCTTCAAGGTTTCCATAAATGGGAAACAACTCCAGCATGACTGAAATTTATACTTTTTAAAAGTCAATTTATATAGGTATGATTTTTTTTTGTTCAAAACCAGAAGGATGTACCAAAGTTCTAGAGTAGGGGAGACTTTTGTGATAAGAGTGCCCATTTAAATGGGATTTATTTCTTCTAATTGTGAAGCTTGTGCTGAAAAGGACCCGCTTAATCTGATTTTGTGGGTTTGAAATAATAGACTTCATCCATGGACACTTTCACACTGTGAATCATTAATCATTCTGACAAAAACCATGGCATATCTCTAGTAAATTTCCTGTTATGGACTTTTAACAGATGTCTAATTAGACATTACAAGTGAATTCAAAGGGAAGCAGTGTTGTGCTGGAGAGGCAACATAGGAGATTATTCCACTTCACTCAAATATTACTCAAAGTGTTTCTCTGTTTCAGGATATAAGATCTATGGCATGAGGGATTGGAGGATTGAAGTGAATGGAAAAGCAAATTGTTTAGGCTTCCTTGGCAAAAGTTGTTTTCCCATATTTGCAGATTTTTCAATTTGAATTCTAAAATTCATCACCTATTCTCCAAATTTCCTTTGCTCTGGGAATATTTTGGAAGGTTGCTTCCTCCCCCCACCCCCATCTTTTAAATGTATATTTTTTACTCTATCACACTCGCAGAGAATACCGGTACTCCTCAGCTTACAACTGGTTGTTCAGCATCTCTTTTGAAGTTGTGACGGCCCCCCAAAAAATCCACCTACAATTTACATTTGAAGTTTGTTTTTTTGTTTGTTTAACAATTCTATATCAACTCACACATAGGTGACTTCCAGGTGGCTTACAACATTTAAAATTTCTTTTTTAAAAAAATCCTTCATATAATAAAATTGTTTTAAAAAACCCTATCCCTCCTCTTACTGTAACCACAATATCTGAATATCTATGGACAACTCAGCCTGGCTGACTAGCTGCAGTTAACTCACCTTGAGACAACTCACTGCAGCCAACTCACTGAGGTTTACAGCCATTCCAGGGGCATAGACATTTTTATAAGAGATTTATCACAGGAACACATACTTTCCTCTGCAGCTTTACTGCATAGTAAGTGGGTGTTCATTATAGGCCAAAGTATTCTTGAAATAGGTAAAGATTTGGAAGTTACATCATCTCTCTGCCATGACTGTTATCTCTGCCTTGGGATTCATAAAGGTATAAACAAAATCATACAGTGATTCTTGGCAGAGATTATTTCAGCATGTGATTTGAGTTCACTTAGCATTTTTAAAAAGGAAAGCTCCAGTATTACAATATGACCATTTTTTAAAATGGATCACAAAAGTTCTATGATTATTTTTTTTGAGTATACATCAATTAAATGCATCAATGAAATGCAAATATTTAAAAAGCCAGTTTGGTCTACTGATTAAGGCACCAGGTTAGAAAGTGGAAAAAAGCGAGTTTTAGCTGTGAAAGCCAGCTCAGCAACCTTGGGCCAGTTGCTCTCTCTCAACCCAACCCACCAGATAAGGTTGTTGCTGTAAGGAAAATAAGAGGAAGAAGGTGTGTTGCATATGTTGGCCACCTTGAATTACTTGTACAGTAAATAAATAAAAAAGGGACATGGTGGCTCAGTGGGTTAGGATGCTGAGCTTGTCAATCAGAAGGTCGGCAGGTTGGCGGGGTGAATCCCAAGTGCCGCGTAACAGAGTGAGCACCTGTTACTCATCCCAGCTTCTGCCAACCTAGCAGTTCGAAAGCATGTAAAAATGCAAGTAGAAAAATAGGGACCACTACGGTGGGAAGGTAACAGCGTTCCGTGCACCTTTGGCGTCTAGTCATGCCGGCCACATAATCACAGAGGCATCCTCAGACGAGCGCTGGCTCATCAGCTTTGAAACAGAGATGAGCACCGGCCCCTAGAGTTGGAAACGACTAGCACGCATGTGCGGGGGAACCTTTACCTTAAATAAATAAAAATAAAAATATGAAATCATTCATTCATTCATTCCAGGGACATACACATTTTAACTGGTGATTTGACAAATTTTTAGTCAGAAACACAGTTGAGAGTGGCAAGGTGGCCTAGTGGTGAAGACACTCACCTCCCACTTTGGAAGGCTGAGGGTTCAATTCTAGATAGTGACAGATGTTTCTCTCCTAGATTTCAAAGAAAAAAAAATATCTGCTGCAAACTCTGCATGGTGTCAAGAAAAGCATTCAGCTATCAAATGCACAGCTCCATTCAGTCACTCCAACTCTACCCTGAATTAAGGGGTTACAAGTGGTGGCTCAGTGTGTTAGGACGCTGAGCTTGTCGATCAGATGGTCGGCAGTTTGGCGGGTCGAATCCCGAGTGCCGCATAACAGAGTGAGCGCCTGTTACTCATCCCAGCTTCTGCCAACCTAGCAGTTCTAAAGCATGTAAAAATGCAAGTAGAAAAATAGGGACCACTATGGTGGGAAGGTAACAGCATTCCTTGTGCCTTTGGCATCTAGCCATGCTGGCCACATGACCACGGAGACGTCCTCAGACAAGTGCTGGCTCTTCGGCTTTGAAAGGGGCACTGGCCCCTAGAGTTGGAAACGACTAGCACGCATGTGCAGGGGAACCTTTACCTTTACCTTTAAGCGTTGTAAAAAAGGCAGTTTAGTCAGACACACAGTAAAGCATACCTTCCTCTGTGACAATATTACCTCTGAATATCAGCCTGCAGTACACATGTTAAAAACACAGCCGAGCTATCATAAAAGTGTTAACTTAGTTTGTATGCTTCAAAGCTACTATTCCCAGCAGGATCCTATCCAAATGTGATATGTTACAATTTTCAGAATGCCATACTGACCAGGGATTTTAGCAGTTGCAGTATAAAAGGCATTGCTTTGAGAAGTGTATCCCCCCAAAAAAATTTCAAAAATGATAAGGAAACCATCCATCCAATATTTATCAGCATCACCTTGACTTCCTTTGAAATGCCTCACATTGGGTTCTCTAGAAATCTCTAGATTTTCTTTTATTTTTAGTTTGGGTCCTTTACTTGTTGTTCCTTTCACAAGTAAATGCAGCATTTGCAGAGATTTTAAGCAAGCTTAGGTAAGTGTTGATTTTAACAGGACAGGAGAAATGGTGAAAAAACAAGACTGTTTTTCTACAAAGACATGGCAATCCCCTCCCCCTTTTCTTTTTATCCTGAATTTGCAAAATAGGCTTGCTTTATTTATTTATTTTTAACTCTAAACAGCTATGATATAGACTGAGGGACACGGTGGCTCAGTGTGTTAGGACGCTGAGCTTGTCGATCAGAAGGTCGGCAGTTTGGCGGGTCGAATCCCGAGTGCCGTGTAGCAGAGTGAGAGTCTGTTACTCATCCCAGCTTCTGCCAGCCTAGCAGTTCGAAAGCACGTAAAAATGCAAGTAGAAAAATAGGGACCACTACCGTGGGAAGGTAACAGCGTTCCATGTGCCTTTGGCGTCTAGTCATGCCGGCCACATGACCACGGAGATGTCCTTGGACAAGCGCTGGCTTTTCGGCTTTGAAACAGAGATGAGCACTGGCCCCTAGAGTTGGAAACGACTAGCACACATGTGCGGGGGAACCTTTACCTTTACCTTATGATATAGACCAAATTATATGTATCTCATTATTGTCTCTTCATTCAAAAATAAAATGATAGAAGAATAAATTGCAGGTGATAGACCTCTGTAATAAACCTGAAGTAGGAAGGTTTATACCAGAAATAGAATACTTATTATTTTTATAAAAGTTAAGCATTTATCTTGTGATATTAAACTTCTTTAGAAGTGAGTTTTCAGTTTTTACTCAAGTAAAATGTCTTTGGGGAAATATTAATAGTCACAATAACTTATTTCCAAAGCTGTCATAATTATCTTAAACAAAAGTGCTTCTCACCAACCAAAAGCTGGAGATAACATCAAAACTGATGAAATAAATTATATTCATCTGCTTCATATTATATTTATGATATGTTTTTCTCTGTATAGAAGCCCACATGAAATTGTTCTCTTGGTTTCTTACACAGGAATAATTATATTGGCATAGCATATGCCCTGATTACCACAATCAAAATTTTGAAGATCATAAGATTGCTGGGGGAAAAAATGGACAGACAAAGCCAAGTCAGTGTTTGCCCTTGCGTGAGAGAAATGTATCAAATTCAAGACATGATATATCAATAGAAAATAAAATGGCTTGGACCGCTGATTTATGATGATTTAAAAGAAAAATCTGAAGTTAAAAGAGCAACTATTATTGACTGTATTTAGGACAGTGTAAGTAGTGAAATAATATATTACAAGTTTGGAGACTATTATTTATTTATTTTTTATTGGTATTTAGAGAGAGAGAGAGAGAGAGAAAATCAAACATTTATTTTGGATAGCTTTTGTTAATGTGAATACAGTAATGGCATAAATATACTGCAAATGAGTATGTAAAAAATAACTATCCAAAATAATTTAAAGTGATATGTTTACAACAAGTGCTGTTGATGATTATCATCAATATATAAGTAGTTGTGGAAAAATATCTATCTATCTATCTATCTATCTATCTATCTATCTATCTATCTAT
>JAKJMR010000392.1:14157-27790 GCA_024449315.1 Daboia siamensis
TATCTATCTATCTATCTATCTATCTATCTATCTATCTATCTATCTATCTATCTATCTATCTATCTATCTATCTATCTATCTATCTATCTATCTATCCATTCATCCGTACATCCATACTATCCATCCATCCATCCATTGACTTTAATGCAAGCTTACGTTTTAACTGCTCTATGAGGATTATCAGCTTGACATGATGGGAAGTCTAAGAATCTTGAGTAAACCTGAAAGCAATGCTGGTGGGATATATATATATGCTACTGGTAATTGAGACACCTTTGCTAGTAAGATCAACACTGGAGCATAATAGGAATGAGACAGTTGGGGCTCTGCAGTTAGGAAGAATCCTGAAAAAAAGGGCAATGCCAACCCTTTTCTTTTTATTGTCAAAACTGAATGGCTCAAATGTTTAGACAACTTTGTGTGTGAAATTATGAGATCTCCAACACTTTCCTAGAAATTGGAACAGAACTTTGAACTTTCATGAGTAGTTATGTGAATAATGATGTGGTCAGAGACAAGCCACAGTGAAGTCTGGTCACTAATACCCAGTGTCAGTAATGAAAGAGAATGTTCTCCTTTACAATTGTGACATGGAATGTGACAAGCCTTAGTCAAGGGAAATTTGAAACTGTCAAAGTGGAAATGACACTCCCTAAATTAAATGGTTTAAGAATAAGTGAACTTAGTGGTCTGGAATATACCACTTTAAATAAGATGATTATGTGATTTAGGGCATGTGACTAGACAATGGAATGGAGTGGCACTAATGCTCCAAAATATCTCTTCAGCTATAACAATAAATGACAGGATATATCTATTAAAATTAGTGAATACCCAGTGAACATCAATTGCAAACTGGAAGAGGTAAAAAATGGATATAGCACTACTGATGGATGATGACACTGCCAAGGATTTTGTCTGAGTAAATGTAATAATACAGACGATATGTTAACAAACTGTTTAAAAGGAAATTCTTTGTTCAGGGTTCATCAATATCTCCTGCTTCAAGCAGCTTAAACCTAAACTCTGTACCTGAAGAACACTGGATGGTAAATATAAGAATCACAGGAAACAAAAGATAGCGATAAGTCAGGACAATTCACATGCAGAGTGTACAACAGAATTGAATTAATTGCTGACAAATTTGTTTAAGAAGAGACAAGAGATGATGTAAAATGTGGGGGAAAAAACATCTTGGTCAAACAAAATTGTTTTCAGAATTGTTTTCAGAATGCACAATCAGGATAGCCAGGCAAAAAGAGGAAAATAAAATTGGGGGAGGGGAAAACTTAGGGGAAAATCAAATTTGTAGGTTTATTACAGAGTGGGAAAAAAATCAGTGCTCCACCACAACCTTGTCCAGTTTTCATGATTTGTAAAGACCTGCGACTGAGATAAACGGAGATCTCAGTGGGACTATCGCTACCACTGAAATTGGAAAGGGCAATTTAGGCTATTGAATCCAATCAATAGTAACAAAGAGGGGAAAATGTGAAATCTACTTCTGCAGTCAATCATTCCTATCTTCTGCTATTCTGAAAGCTTTTGTAAACTTGAAGTCAAGGCCAATTAGCCTACTATGCAACAATTCCCAAAAACTATTGACCTCAAGGCACCTTCTCTTAGTCTCTCAAAACATTCAGTTCTATTTATAGTCAGACAAACTGGGTATCTATTTTTCTAAAGCCTCCAGAGGGAATAGATACTCTTTAAAACTTTCTTTGAAAGTTGTAGGATTAGTATTAACAGTAACACTAGCTATTATTCTCTCTTGAGTTTTTGTTTCCCAGAAAATAATTCATTAGGCTATTTCCCATTATTTTTTTTTAATTTTCCACAATGTTTCAAAACAATTCTAAAGCATTATTGCAGGAAGACTAGTTTAAATAAATATGAAGAACAGGTGTCTGGAATTTGTAGTGCTGATGTCAGAAAAATAAATGGTAAGATCAATCAATCAATCAGAATAGAGCTGGAAGGCACCTTGGAGGTCTTCTAGTCCAGCCCCCTGCTCAAGCCGAAAATCCTATACTATTTCAGACAAGTGACTGTTCAGTCTTTTCTTAACCCACCACTCCCCCAGTGATGAAGCACCCACAACTTTTGAAGGCAAGTTGTTTCACTGGTTAATTGTCCTCACTGTTAAGAAATTTCTCCTTAATTCCAGGTTATTGCTCTCCTTGATTAGTTTCCATCCATTGTTCTGGTGCTTTGGAAAATAAATTGCCCCCCTCCTTTTTGTGGCAGTCTCTCAAATACTGGAATACTGCTATCATGTCCCCCCTAGTCCATGTTTTTTCTAGACGAGCCAAACCCAAATCCTGCAGCTTTCCTCATATATTTTAGTGTCCATGCCTTTAATCATCTTAGTTGCTCTTTGCACTTTTTCCAAAGTCTCAATATCCTTTTTGTAATGTGGTCACCAAAATTGGACGGAGTATTCCAGGTGTGGCCTTACTAGGGCTTTATAAAGTGGTACTAAGACTTCACATGATTTTGATTCTATGCTTCTGTTTACATAACTAAGTATTGTATTAGCTTTTTTGACTGCTGCCGCACACTGCTGCTTGTCCACTACGACTCCAAAGTCCCTCTCACAAAGAGGGGAAGTGTATAAGTATGTATGGGCAAATTCTGAGATTTGAAGGACAACAATGACAATAAAAAAATAAATAACTCTCTCATACTCCCAAAATTTCTGATCATGCTTAAGGAATGCTAAGCATTACCCAGAAAATTAAAAAAAAATGAAACTAGAAGGAACATCTGGAAAATATCCTGATCAGAAGCATTTATGTTAAAAATAACTGCCACATGTTCTCACAGATTCCATATGCCATATTGCTCCAGATTATTATTTCTATTTAGCTTAAGCAATGGACTCTCTAAAATCCATTTCAAAAGAACTGCACATAGAATTTGCTGTAGCCTCCAATTCACATCATCTGTTATTTTTCTTGGATTATGATTAATGATTCAATGGAATCTTGAGACAATCTTGTGATGTAATTAGCTTTCCTTTTCACTCTGAGATTTAATTAATATGCATATTAGGAAGGAAAGGAGATGGAATCTGTTCTGCATTTCTTTCTGGAAAGGAATAGAAGTGTTTCATTTGCAGTAAATAACTAAGGACATCAAACAAGCTGTAAGTAAAATCTGGTAGCATTCAAAGTTTTTCACAGTATTGAAGGAATCATAGAGTCCTTCACAGAAGTGAAGCAATAGTGGAATAGAACCATTAAAGAAATGTTGCAAAAGAAGAGACAAAATGAAATGTGAATGACAAAATTAAAATATTTTTTTTTAAATTATTTTAAATGATTGAATTATCCCACAGTGAGTTGGCCCAGGGTTGAGTTGGCCATGGTGAATTATCTCATTCCATCCTGACCGTACTGTTTATAAAGTGCGATACCTCTGCTCCCTTAACAATAAATTCTGTGTATATTTGTTTCTTTCTATAGCTACTTATGAGGGACACAGTGGCTCAGTGGGTTAGGATGCTGAGCTTGTCGATCAGAAGATCGGCAGTTTGGCATGGCGAATCCCAAGTGTCGCATAGCAGAGTGAGCGCCTGTTACTTGTCCCAGCTTCTGCCAACCTAGCAGTTCGAAAGCATGTAAAAATGCAAGTAGAAAAATAGGGACCACTACGATGGGAAGGTAACAGCATTCCGTGCGCCTTTGGCGTCTAGTCATGCTGGCCACATGACCATGGAGATCTCCTTGGACAAGTGCTGGCTCTTTGGCTTTGAAATGGAGATGAGCACCAGCCCCTAGAGTTGGAAACGACTAGCACGCATGTGCGGGGGAACCTTTACCTTTATAGCTACTTATAGATACAACTATTCCCCATCTAGCTATACATAACTATTAGTGCTTTTTTTGAAAGAATGCCTGCACTATTTTCCCCAGTATTCCATTTAAAAGGTTATTTAAAAAAATATCAATAAGGCCTTAAAATTGGAGATACATATAATATATAATCTATGCATTTAGAAAATAATGCTTAGACTTTGAATTATGTAAGGATTGCTTAAATTGGCAGGCCAATGCTAATTTAAATAAATTGGAAAGAGTTGTTTTGATTACCTTATTGGAAATGACCATCAGTCACCTTGCCTATTTCCCACTATATCAAGTAGTCTGGCATGAAAGGAAAATGTCCAGATGGAAAAGAATTTAAAAGTTTGGGAAGGGGGAATTAGGAGATATTTGAATGTAATTGGATGCATTTTCTCCTACACTCCATAAAATGACATTCCCTCAGAATGTCAGTTGCAATGAATTGGTCTAGTTTAAAAAATAATTGGGACATTCTGACTTCTGACTGCCATTCGTAGTTGGTCCTGTTGCCATGGAAAATAAATTATCTAATAATGAAACTGTGTTCTATTTTTTTCTCTCCTTGCGCTAGTGATGTAACTGAAAAGTAAGTATTCAACAGTGGCCAAAGCATTTCTACAATGTGACTCTTAATCTATTAGACGTATACGTAGCTATCCCTTTTTATACTCATGAATTTGTAAGTTTTACACTGAAGTTTGTTAACATTAAGTATTTTTCATAAAGATTAAACAAAATCATCTCTTGGGAAAAGTAAGCCTTAATAAAAAGTATGGGGAAAGTTCAGTATTATTACTTGCTTGTAAAGACTTACTTTGACATATGGGTCAACAATAGTGAAACTCAGATCTTTGCTTTTTATATAGTTTTAGTTTCATACTTTGCTGGTATATTAAACTGTTTAATAATAAATGAAATATATTTAAGCTAAACCCAAATTATTAGCATATTCATGAAAGCCTGGCATTCAGCCATCAATAGATGCATAGAGCTCAACTACATTTACACACTATTCAAAAGAGTCAATAAGAGAGAGGTTATAAGTGTGACAAATGGTCATAACTGACTTTCTTCAGTGCTGTTGTAACTTTGAATGGTCACTAAATGGATTGTTGTAAGTCAAGGACTACTTGTAGCCCAGTTTTTGCATGTAAAAAAGAAAAAAAAGAAATAGTTTGGCTAAAGAGAAAATACAGTTTCCTGAACTACAAAGGAGACATGGATGCCATGCTGAAATGCTAACAACAGCCACTTTCTCTAGAGAAGCAAATGGATCTTCACTGGATTTCAGTACAGAAAGGCTGGCTTCTCTTCAGAGTAATCTCTGGGGATGGGAATGGGGAAGCTGTGCAAATTATATGGAACATTATTTTAAAAAGAGGCCAATAGGGTCTCTTGCTTGAGGAGGGGATTGAACTAGAACCCTCCAGGGTCCCTTCCAACTCTGTGATTCTGAGCTCTGAAGGAAACAAAATGAACAGAACACAGCCTCATATAAACAGAGATTAACACCACACAAACAAACAGAAAACAATATTCTAATCAAGGAACTACCAAAGAGACAATCAAGCAGAAAAAAATAGATTAACTGAGGAACTACCAGGGAGAAAATTTGCACCTCACCCGCACTGTCAGGGCAAGCTACCGTTTGTAAACAAGAAGCAAACCCTACTCTCACTAGTTCTGATGATGTTACCAAGTTGGGTAATGCAATGCCTACAAGCAAGTAACCAAACTCAAAGAGCACCAAGGACTCCACAAATAAATAAATAAAAATGTTGTTCAAATTATCCATATCTAAAAACCTAGCAAATCACTAAATCCAACCAGGTATGGATTTATTGCTGCAAGCCATAGAGTCAGAGAACCTAAAAATAATAATGAATGTTCTTGCAACATTACAGCCTTTAGCTGAGGGTACTTTGGCAATCACTCTGAAATCTGCCTGGCTCACACTGTTTTGTTTCTTGTAACTTTTACCTTTTGTTTTTCTTAGTCTTCCTCAACTTTTTCCTTATGAAACTTTTATTATCACCAAGGATGTTAAATTTTAATAACTGCATTGCATGGAAAGAGTTAAATTTGCATTGATTGCAACTAATTTTACAGAGTTGCATGGAAAAGTTAAGGTAAAGGTAAAGGTTCCCCCGAACATGCGTGCTAGTCGTTTCCAACTCTAGGAGCCGGTGCTTATCTCTGTTTGAAAGCCGAAGAGCCAGCGCTTGTCCGAGGACGTCTCCGTGGTCATGTGGCCGGCATGACTAGACGCCAAAGGTGCACAGAACGCTGTTACCTCCCAGCTTCTGCCAACCTAGCAGTTCGAAAGCACATAAAAATGCAAGTAGAAAAAAAATATGAAAAAGTTAAGGCCCTTCTAATTACACCGCATTTTTCAATGACTCTCTAACATAATTTTTAACATTCAATTGAAACAATTTGAGATATGTTAGTGCATGGTTTTCCTAAGAGTACGGAAAACAAACATTTGCTGTCTAATGTTTGTTTTGATTGAAGATTGTGTAAATCTTCCTGTTATATAGCTAGTCTGGACTGCGTAGACCACATGGACGACTCGGACAACAGGTTACAGCATCAGATCACTCTTCATTGAATGGACACACTGGACTGAGACAAAGGACACTGTTGGTCCTTCATATACACCTAGCCAGGTGAACCTGGGACCAATCTCCTCATCTGGATTTCCCGCCGTGGACTATCCAGCCAATCCAGATAGAGTATGTCGCCACCTGGTGGTGTCAGTGGCTCAATGCTATAAGACTCTATGTACATAACACCCCTTCCCCCCATATGTAATAAAGACACAACAATTGACAACAAACAGTGTATATCTGATTATTTGGACCCTACTAGACCCTAAGAGACCCTTGCCTCAAAACCTCACAAACTCCTCTAGATACGCCGGTGGCCTATGAGTCCTGGCGGACAGTTTCAGTGTTTGTTCCATGTTTATGTCAATCGGGTCCAACATTTGGTCGTCTGTTTCACCCTGATCCCATGCCCTATTGACCCCCTTGTCATTTTGGACATGGGCCTGTTGTTGCTCGGCCCCACCAACACTTCTGGGTAAATGTCTACTGTCAGTATGTTCTTCCACCTCCTCCTGACCCGAAGGAAATGAAGAAGATGAAGATGGAAGGTCATGTTGAGGTATCTGAGATTTTTCAGGGGCCCGCCTCCTCAATTGATCCAGATGCCTTCTGACCTGGCGGCCCTCCTCCACCTCTACAATATATGATACAGGGCCCATTTTACCAACCACCTCCCCTTGAATCCACACATGCCCAGGACCATAGTTTCTGACCCAAACCATGTCACCTATGTGCAGTTCTCTAGGAGTGTCGGGTTGCTCCGTTTGTGCAGCCACTCTGTCCGGATGCAGTCTGTCCAACTTAGTGATGAGGCGATTACCCCAACGTAACTCAGCAGGACTCTTGCCCGTTGATGTGCACAGTGTGGTGTGTTGTGCTAAGAGGAACTGAGCCAACCTTTGGTGCCAGTCTCCACTGATGATGCACCTCAATGCGTCCTTAGTCATTCTCACCATTCATTCTGCTAAGCCATTAATCAACGGGTGGAAGGGCACGGATGTGACATGCCTAATCACGTTGGCCCTGGTGAACGCCTGGAAATCAGCAGATGTGAATTGTGGGCCATTGTCAGATGTGAATTGTGGGCCACATCAGGTAACCCATGAGTTGCAAATAGTCCCCTGAGCACCTGGATAGTCTTAGCTGTAGTCATACTAGTGACAGGAACTACTTCTAGCCATTTTGAATGACTGTCCACTACTACCAAAAACAGCTGACCTTGGAAAGGACCCGCATAATCGATGTGTACCCTTGACCATGGGGTATGAGTTGTTTTCCACTTGTGTACAGGGGCTTGCGGCTGTTCTGGCCTTGACCTTTGACAAGTATAGCACCCGGCTACCTGCTCTTCTATGGCTTTGTCAAGACCAGGCCACCATAAGTAACTTCGAGCTAGTGCCTTCATCCTGACTATGCCTAGGTGATCCTCATGTAGTGACTGCAAGACTCTTTCCCACAGTTTCTCCAGGATGATAACTATACTACCCCTTATGAGAAGACAACTCACCTTAGAGTCTGTAGGGTGAATTCCCTTGGCATCAATCCTGAACCCTAAGAATTCAATGGATGCCACTCCTATATTGCACTTACCCCTTTTTAGTTTGAGCCCAGCAGAGCAGAATCTGCTTAAAACAGCCTGCAGCCTGTCAGCCAAGATATCCTCAGATTCTCCAGCAATCAGAACATCATCAAAATAAGGACATACCCCAGGAATTCCCTTCAGAGTCCTTTCCATCACCTCTTGGAATATCCCAGGAGCTACAGAGATGCCAAACTGCAAGCGCTTGACTCTAAAATCTCCTCTATGTGTCACTATTGTCTGAGCATCTGCTGTTTCCTTGGTAACGGGGAGCTGCTGATACGCCTGCGCCAAATCCAACTTGGCAAAGATGGCGCCACCCTCTACTGCAGAGAGGACATGTCGGACCATCGGGACCGGGTAAGCATGCAGATTCAAGGCCCGGTTTACCATGGCCTTATAATCTGCACATATTCTTACCTCTCCATTAACCTTCAGGGGGGTCACAATAGGGGTCTCCCATTCTCCCCCTTCCATGGCTCTAGCACCCCTTGTTCTATGAGCCTATCCAATTTGCTCTCAATTTTATGTTTGAGTGCAAATGGGACTCTTTGGGGCTTGATTCGCACCACTAGGACACCAGGATTTAGCTTGAAGTTAATGGGAGGGGGCAGTGTATTTACCCAGTTTGTCCTCTAATATATCTGCAAACATTTTGCAGACGTATTCGTGGCTTTTGGTCTGGATGCTATTTACAGCCCCCAGCCAAATGCCCAGAGCATCGAACCAATCCAGCCCCACTAGACTAGTCCTTTGCCCTTCTGTTTCCAGGATGTCCAAAGGACCCTGGAAATCCTTGAACCCCACTAGCAAGGTGGCCTTTCTCCTAAGTCTTATGGGTGTATGCTGGAAATCCAAAAATTGTACATTTGTGGGCTTTAAAGGAACCCTCCGCTTGCTCTGGCTGCAAATGCCTTTAAATGTCTCATATGAGATTATTGAGACAGCGGAGCCAGAGTCAAGCTCCATCATGCAAGGAACACCTTGCAGATGGACCTCTATCATGATTTTTGGTTTGAGCAAATGATGGATGTCCATGTGCGACACGGTTCCTCGGCTCCCCCCTGACTTTGGTGACCTGCACTGCAGGGGCGCAGTACCTTCTAATGCCGATGCCATGGCTTGGAGTTCATTCAGGCTGTCTCTGTTGTGATTCTGGCAGACGGCTGCGATGTGCCTCATCTTGCCACAGGAGTGAAACTTCGCAGAGAGGAATCTGCATGTTGCTCGGTGATGATTCCCTCTGCAGCTGGCACATTTTTGGTTGGAGGCACTGGAAGGTCTTTGTTCTCTGCAGCTGCAGTTGCAGCTACACGCAGTGCTTTTGCTGGCCACTGGGGTTTTCTGATGGCTTCCGTCAAAGTCCCGCCACGTTGGTTGTCTTCCTGGCTTATGATGCACCACATCTACTTCTGCCTCTTCATCCATCTGTCTGCTTCTACCAAATGCAGCAGACTCCCAATGGACTGTCCCACCTGGGCTGCTGCTGGAATGGTGTGTTGGCTTGCCGGGGCTGGTGGCCGTCTTGTGGGCCATCACTTCATCTAGGACCTCTCACAGGTTCATCGGAGGTTGTGCTGGGATTTTCTGACGGAGCTTAGCCCGAATGCAACCTGATCTCGAATTCTATCTTCGAGATCAGTGAACTTACAAGAACGGGTAGCCTGTCTCAGCGCTGCTATGTATTGTGCTGTTGTCTCCCCCGGATGCTGGATGTGTTGGTTAAACTGGAAACGCCAGTAAATTGGAGCCCTCATTGGCATGAATTGGCCAGCCAGTTTTTCCTTAAGTTCTGCATATGGAACAGTCACAATGGGTGTCAAAGCACACAATCTGATGGCTATGTCGTAAACATCCTGCCCTCTGAGGCACAGCAGGGCTGCTGCTTTCATCCGGTCCTCCGTGACCCAGTTGATCAACAGGAATCCTTCAATCCGACCCAGGTGTGCTTCCCATCTTTCGGGCTCATCAATGTTGAAGCGGAATTCGCTTGTTTGTCCAAATTTTGCCATGATGCGTCCGGTCCAGCAATGCTACTTCATAGACTTCTGCTATTGAGTCAGCACAGATGGGAACAGCATCCCATCCTCGTCGCCACTGTTATATAGCTAGTCTGGACCACGTAGACTGCATGGATGACTCAGACAACAGGTTACAGCATCAGATCACTCTTTATTGAATGGACACACCGGACTGAGACAAAGGCCACTGTTGGTCCTTCATATACACCTAGCCAGGTGAACCTGGGACTAATCTCCTCATCTGGATTTCCCGCCGTGGACTATCCAGCCAATCTGTATAGAGTATGTCGCCACCTAGTGGTGTCAGTGGCTCAATGCTGTAAGACTCTATGTACATAACACTTCCCTTTACACAAGCATTTTCAAATGGTTATCTTTGAAACCTATTTGTTATCAAAGAAACAGATTTATAGTTCTCATCCTTGATTCAAGTGATTCCACAGTATGATGTTGGAAAACCTTGAAGTTTTAGTCCCTTGAAATATTCATGGGAACTGGAACTGGATAGACTCAAAACTTTACAGCTACTATAACAATGGGCTACTATAGGGCTTTCTCAGTACAGCAGTAATCTGACACACTGTGAGGTCAGATCCTTGATATATTTTTTTCTGTTTGTTTCTGAATGATTATGTATAATTGAAAAATTGTACTATCCATTCTTATGATTTATGAATTGTCTACTGGAATGGCTTTATTTGACAAGTCTTCCATTTATATTCAAGGTGAACAGCACTGAAGAGATTTGTGATTTTTTTTTGCAATGGGCAGTCAATACATTGAGTTCATCTGGAGTGAGATATCAGCAGTATGTACATGATGCATAACTCTACTATTAATTTTCTTCCAAACTGGATGAGGCAATGGAATTGTTATTATAGGCTTATAGAACAGTGGAGGATGCCAGGTTCAGTATAAATTACTTGGTTGGGAACAATAGGCATAAGGCTGAATTCTGAGAAGATGTGAAGACTCTAGAAAGAGTGCAAAGAAGAGCAACAAAGCATATGATGAACTAAACGCTAAAGCATATGATGAACAGTTGCAGGAACTGAGTATGTCTACTCTAGTGAAGAAAAGAACTAGGGGTGATGTAGTAGCATTATTTTTTCCTCCTTAATATTGCCAGTGTTGACATTCCAGTCTCCAACTACCAGGAACATACTAAATATTGGATATTATGTGAACTTTAAACCAAACTTAACCATAGAACTCATCAATCTCCTTTTCTTCTGCATCGGTGGTTGGAGTATAAACCTGGATAATAGTCATAAGCGTTCATTAATTCTAATTAATATTACATGGTCATTGATTGCATTGTTTTCCATTATTGCTCTTACTATACCCTTCATATAAAAGAGGTGACATTCCTTCTGTGTTTTTCATGACCTGAATACGAAACAATGTGATCGTCTGACTAAAAGTGTCCAATTCCATTGCAAGTTTCAGAGGCCTAAGATGTAAATATGTAGTTTCATCTTTCCTGTGTTGAGCTTTTCCATGTTCATGCTTCTTATATGCCATGTTCCCAGTTTTATTCTGTCTTTGAAGCTTCATATTTCCTTTTCCTGCATGGCAACATCAGACCATCCCAAAGGCTTCAAGCTAGACATGTCATAAGTACTATAATTATTCAGAAAGATGCACAGCTGTTGCTAAGTAGTATTTTGAGTGCCATCTGACTTGAGACACCCATCATCTTACACTATATCATCCATGTATCTTGTCTACCATGTGGTTTTCTTGGTAAAAAATATATATGCAAGAATGGTTTCCCAGTGTTTTCCTACAAATTATGAAATTTTGTCTCTTCCATTGGCAATAAAGTGATCAGTTGCCAGCAACATCTTCCTATATTGCTATTATTCATAGGTCCCTGCTTTCTTTAGATAGGCAGTTAAGATGAACTTCACACCCTGGATGACTCTGCTGAGAGTTTATACTGAAAGCCAGTTTGGAGTAGTAGGTTAAGTGCTGGCTTAGAAAACAGGAGACAGTGAGTTCCAGTTCTGCCTTGGCAAGAAACCCAGCTTGGTGACTTTGGGCAGTCATGTTCTCACAGCTGAATCCACCTCATAATGTTGCTGTTATTGTTGTTGTTGTGGGACAAAAGAAAAAAGTAAGGAGTATTGTGTGTCAGGATAAAAAAAAACTGATTAAATAAATAAATACACTCTTGGCATACATGCTTATTTCTACTTCCCAGGAACACTCTCCTGGCACTTTGTGAGGGGAAGAATTATCAAACTGATACTAAATAAATAATAACTTTGACAGCTCTGATTCTAACCCAGATAGCCTTTGTGATTTAAGTTCCATTATGCAACTTTCTATTAATATCATCAGTCCAACAGAAATGGCAGTAGGAATGGCTTTCTGAAATTTTCAATTAGAATTTTTTTTTTTTTACATAGTGCAAGGCAGCTGGAACATTCTACGCAGAGTTTGATGAGGCATTACTTGAAAAGTTATACACAAAGAAAGGGATGTTGTACTTAAGACCAAATATTTTTTTTGACCGGAATACTGAAAATAAATGTTTACCTCTAAAGTTAATCTGAGACGTCATGACTGAATGATATATATAATATGGAGGGTACACTGTGACATTTATAAAGTTCTCCAATAACCATCATGTTAAAAAAATAACCACAGCAATTTTAAAAAAATCTTTAAGGCAGGTTTCCTTATAGCTTTTATGTGGCTGTAATTTCACATCATGAAATATAATTTTTACAGATGTTCAAAAGTTTTTGAATAAGAGATGTACTCAAACTAGTTGGTCCAATCTTCCTCCAAATGTTGCAATGCTGTTGCAATATTGGATGTGTTTGGAGTATAAAAGATCAAGCTCAAAATAATTGTTTCACCAGAAGTGATCTGATGAGGTCCCAACTATTCATATATGTATAATAATAAGACTAAAGAAAAAAAAGAACAAGAGTAAAGAGAGACAAAAAGATAGTATACTACTGAAAGTCCATGTTTCCTCTAAGCTAATACATATTTATTTCCAAAATTTTCCATTCTTTTTTACAATAATTAAGAATATATTTAATCTTTAAATATTCCATTTAATGAATCTAGCATCTGGTCTTTTATCTCTTAATCAAAACATTTTTAATCCATTGTACTTTTCTTAAAATCAGTCACATTTGAATATCTGAAATATGTCCTTATATATAAGCCATTCCAACTCTTTTATAGTATTCATATCAAAAAAATAAGATAAGAAAAGAGAAGAGAGAGTACTGTGTTATTTGAGGGACTCCTCCCTCTTAAAGTAAAATTCATATCCAAAATCTTTCTATTACTTTAACCATATTCAAACAGGTGTTTCTTTTTTAAATATTCTCTCTGATAAGTTGACCAGTCTTTTTTTCTTTTCCTCAAATTTGTCTTATGGTCTTATAGTATAATGCTCCAACACTGGAAGTTTTTAAGAAGAGACTGGACAGCCATTTGTCTGAAATGGTATAGGGTTTCCTGCAGGGGGTTGGACTAGATGACCTCCAAGGTCCCTTCCAACTTATTATTATTATTATTATTATTATTATTATTATTATTATTATTATT
>JAKJMR010000392.1:41238-77556 GCA_024449315.1 Daboia siamensis
CTTCTTCTTCTTCTTCTTCTTCTTCTTCTTCTTCTTCTTCTTCTTCTCCTTCTCCTTCTCCTTCTCCTTCTCCTCCTCCTCCTCCTCCTCCTCCTCCTCCTCTTCCTCCTCCTCCTCCTCCTCCTCCTCCTCCTCCTCCGCCTTCTTCCTACTCCTACTCTTTGAACTACTGTTTTGCATTTATTATGAAGCTACATTTACAATAAATAGATATGTAGATACGGTAGGTTTTACCGAGTCATATTGGTTTTGGTAAAACTATATATAGTACCAACAGACTGAAGGAATAAGGCATGAATAAACTGGCAAGTTTATTTGCATTATCATTACTAGGCCCATTTGGATTCTATACTAATGTGAGGATGGGTTTCACTTTTTTTGTTTTGCTTTGTTTTGGTGTTATTCTTAACGTTGATACGATGCATTAACACTGTTTAAATCCCTATGGGGTCCCTCCCCCCCAAATCATGTACCCTCAGGAAGTAAAAATAAGAGATTGAGCAGGAATAATAATTATCTTACACTGTTAGATAGAATAGAGCATTTTTCTATGCTGGCAACTTATAGCATCTTCATAGATAGGCATTCCCATCTTCAAAACTGTCATCCAAATTATGAAGGCAGCACCATGCTGTCAAGATACATGATCCTTGCTTATGTATATCTTGGCATGTGTACAAGTAGTCCTCGACTTATAAGAGTTCATTTAGTGAATGTTCAAAGTTACAACAGCACTGAAAAAAGCGACTTATGAACATTTATCACAGTTACAATCTTTGCAGCATTCCCATGAGACATGTGATCAAAATTCAGATGCTTGGCAACTGGTTCATATTTATGACTGTTGCTTTGTCCCAAGGTCATGTGATCACTTTTTGTGACCTTCTGGCAAGCAAAGTCAATGGGGAAGCCAGATTCACTTAACAACCAAGTTGCTGACTTATCAATTGCAGTTATTCACTTAACAACTGAAGCAAGAAAAGTCATAAAATGGGGCAAGCTCACTTAACAAAAGTCTCACTTAACAACAGAAATTTGGAGCTCAATTGTTTTTCCTAAGTTGAGCACTACCTGTATAAATGGGGTGGAGCTTGTATTGGGATGTCACAACTAACGTTCATCATTGTTCCCTCTTGGTTCACATCAGACATCAGTGAAATAGTTAAAGCCTGTCCTTATTTCTGTCATGTTGGCAGAATGATGAATGATGACTCTAGAATCCTTTATGCCTTGCTATTGCAGAAGCAATTGCACTAAGCAGCATGGAGAGCAGCAATAAGAGGACTAATGGACATCTCAGTTCCATGTGTACTAGAAATCAAGGCAATATAAGTATCAAGAATTCCCTTAAATGCACAGAGCAACTTTAGGATATTTCTTTCTTTCTTTTAATACAAAGTCAATGAACAGGCAAGGCAAATGAGAAATTATATAACTGCAGAGGAAGACAAGGACCGTGATAAGACAGCTGAGGAGAAGAATGCAGACCTCAATTTTTAATTGGATTTTTTTTTTCCTCCAGACAAAAGAGGATAGCTTTGAATGAAAGGAAAAAGAAGGAAAGAGAAAGGAAGGGGGAAAGAATAAGATGATTTTAATGAAAGTTTCTGGTGATCTCAAATTGAATAGCATCAGGTTGTAAAATGAACTGTGGCATCTCAAGCTGCCAATTTCCATTACATATTTTTCCATATAACAGGGCATTAAATATAAGGGACCAAGATGTAAGACTGGTATTAAAAAACAGTGAACAAATTTTCCTGATCAAAACAAGTTTCAACTAGCTTAGTATTCTCTCTCTAACTGCACAGATTTTAAGAAGCTCAGCAAGAAGAGATTGATTGATTGATTGATTGATTGATTGATTGATTGATTGGATTTGTATGCTGCCCTATCTCCCAAAGGACTCAGGGCAGCTAACAATGATAAAAACACAAAATATAAATATTAAAAGGTATTCAATCAAATTATCTCATAAATAGTCCAATTAAAAACACAATAAAACAAAATTAAGAAAACCTCCCTTCCATCAGTCCAGGTCGGGCTATTGAAAAAGCCATGTTTTAAGGTCGCGACGAAAGGAACAGAGCCATCTGGAGCTCCAAGGGGAGTTGATTCCAAAGGGCAGGTGCCTCCACAGAGAAGGCCCTCCCTCTGGGGGTTGCCAGTTGACATTGTCTGGCCGAAGGCACCCTGAGGAGGCCCTCCCTGTGTGACGCACAGGGCAATGGGCAGTCGTTGCTGGCAGCAGACGGTCCTGCTAATATCCCAGACCTAAGCCATGTAGGGCTTTATAGGTAAGAACCAGCATCTTAAATCTCACCCAGAGGACAACCGGTAACCAGTGCAGCTCACGCAGGAGGGGTGTAATATGGGAGTTTCAGGACACTCCCATCACAACCCGCACAGCCGCATTCTGCACCAGTTGAAGCCTTTGGGTGGTCTTCAAGGGCAGTCCCATGTAGAGAGCATTGCAGTAGTCTATACGGGAGGTAACAAGTGCATGAGTGACCGTACGTAGGGCATCTCGGTCCAGATAGGGGCGCAACTGGTGCATCAGGAGAACCTGGGCAAATGCCCCCCTGGCCATGGCTCCTATATGATCTTCTAAACTGAGTCGAGCATCCAGGAGGATGACTAACTTGCGCGCCCTTTCAACAGGGGGTAACACCTCTCCCCCCATAACCAAAGATGGAATATCCTGGATTACCCAAGATCCCGATACGTATAGCCACTCGGTCTTGGCCGGGTTGAGTTGGAGCCTGTTCTTCCCCATCTAGATTCGTACCGCTTCCAGGCAACGGGACATCACCTCGAGGGCATCACTGGGTTGGTTCGGGGTAGAGATGAAAAGCTGGGTATCATCAGCTCACCCTGCGGCTTCATATAGATGTTGAACAGGAGGGGAGAGAGGACTGACCCCTGAGGCACACCACAAGTGAGGGGCCTCGGGGTCGACCTCTGCCCCCCTGCCAACACCGACTGTGAACAGCCTGAGAGGTAGGAGGAGAACCACCGTAAAATGGTGCCTCCCACTCCCAACCCCTCGAGACGTCGCAGCAAGATACCATGGTCGATGGTATCAAAAGCCACTGAGAGATCTAATAGGACCAGGACTGAGGAATAACCCCTATCCCGGGCCCGCCAGAGATCATCCACCAGCACGACCAATGCTGTCTCCATGCTGTACCCGGCCTGAAACCTGATTGGCATAGGTCCAGATACTCAGTTTCCTCCAGAACCAATGGGAGCTGCTGCGCCACCACGCTCTCAACAACCTTCGCAATAAAGGGAAGGTTGGAGACAGGAAGAAAGTTGTTCAAATTAGCTGGGTCCAGGACAGGCTTCTTGAGGAGGGGTCTCACCACTGCCTCCTTCAAGGTGTCAGGGAAGCACCCCTCACTCAAAGAAGCATTGATAACGGCTTGGAGCTAGCCTCGTGTAACCTCCCGAGTCGCATACACCAGCCAGGAGGGACACGGGTCCAACAAACACGTGGCGGCACTCAGTCTTCCCATGATTCTGTCCACTTCATCTGGAGTCACAGGGTCGAACTCCTCCCAAATGGTATCAACAAGACCTGTCACTCCTCCCCCCCCATCAGATACTGCCCATTCAGACTCCAGGCCGGTCTGGATCTGAGCGATTTTGTCCAGCAGATGCTGATTAAATTCCTCAACTTGCCCCCACAAAGGGTCCTCCCTCATCCCCTGATTCAATAGGGAATGGGTCACTCTAAACAGGGCAGCTGGGCAATTATCTGCAGACACAACGAGAGTGGCGAAGTAAGCATGCTTTGCAACTTCCATTGCCATAAGATAAGATCTAGTAAAAGATCTTAACTGTGCTCGGTCAGATTCAGACCGACTGGATCTCCAACTGGCACTTCATCTCTCGCAGGTCCACGGAGAACCAAGGGGCTAACCAGGACCTGTGCCAGGTCAGAGGCCACAGAGGCACAACACGGTCGAGAGCCTCAGAGTCAGCCCATTGCCAGGCATCCACCAAGATTCTGACTGGGCTGTGGGAAAGGGAGGCAGGATTCAACCCAAGCACCGTCTGGAACCTTTCCGAATCCATCAGGCGCCTGGGGCGGAACCGGTTCCACATCCCAGTGACGGGAGGTGGCATAATGGAGGCCAAGCCGTAGGAGATAATGATCGGTCCATGAAAGGGGTCAAACAGTTGGGGAACCCCCACCCAGATCATTAAGCCACTGCCCAGACATAAAAATAAGGTCGGGAGCATTCCCCCCTCATGAGTCAGACCCTGAATTATCTGGGTCAGGTCCATGACCATCATGGAAGCCATGAACTCTTGAGTTATTGTTGACGCCCCCGCCAGGGAAGGTAGGTTGAAATCACCCAGAACAATAAGTCTGGGAAATTCAACTACCAACCCTGAGAGAGTGTCAAGTAGCCTGGGCAGAGCCATTGTCATGCAGCTGGGAAATAGGTACGTGAGCAACAGGCCCAACTGACCTCCAGGACCCCACCTCAGAAGGAGAGACTCACACCCATCTATCTGAGGGGCAGAGGCCTCCCACAGACAAAGGGCCTCCCTAATGACAACTGCCACCCCACTGCCCCTACCCTGAGCCCGAGGCTGGTGCAGCACATAGAAACCTGGTGGGCACAATTCAGTCAGAGGAACCCCTCCTTCTAGGCCCAACCAAGTTTCTGTAATGCATGCCAGGTCCACACCTTCCTCCTCAATCACTTCCCTGATGATGGGAGCTTTATTCACCACAGACCTGGCATTCAAATAAACCAGCCTGAGCTCATGGGTCTACCCTCCCACACCGCTGGGAAAGCAGGTTGAAACAAGAGGGTCGGAGTGCGCAACCGCTTGAAGACTGCGGTGGTGCGTTCCCAGGTTTCGGTATGGCCCTCTGTTCATCCATCTGCTGCCATTCCCAGTCACCACCCCTTCCCCCGAGCCCTGAGAACCCTCCACCTCATTCCCCCACCACCGCGACCCTCAGCCAACCTGGACTGAACTTGATCCGGCAGAATCTCCCCACATTTTAGCTGAATCTTACATTCCTCCCCTCTGCCTAACCCATATAAAAAATTACATAAAAAACCCAAGACCCGTCATTAAGAAAAAGGCGACACAGGTTAGAAGGCCATTCCTGAGCCCTGACTCCCTCAGGGCTAGCAATTCAGCCACAGAATAAACCAATGTAAAGGCCATCAGTAACAATCAGACAGCCGGGAGGGATGAAATCAGTAAAAACAGATGTAAATGTAAATGATGGAAATAAGCTAAAGAACTGGACAGTGTAATCCTGAGCATGGTTGCTCTCTCACAACGACCATGTGCTATTCTGGAAGTCTCCAAAAGTTTCCAGCTGAGTAAGGTTGTTGTTCTTTCACCACGGCAAACCAGATGACAAAACTCAGCGACACTCAGTGATGGCATAGTAGGATTCACCAAATCTTTGCTTCTACAGTGATTGGTTTTATATCCACAAATATATCCATATATGTCCACCCTGGTTGGGCCATGGTGGCACAGTGGTTACAATGCATTATTACAGTCTAATTCTGATAGCTATCAGCAATTTGATCCTGACTGGCTCAAGGTTGACTCAGCCTTCCATCCTTCTAAGGTCAGTAAAATGAGGACCCAGATTGTTGGGGGCAATAGGTCGACACTGTAAACTGCTTAGAGAGGGTTGTAAAGCACTATGAAGTGGTATATAAGCCTAAGTGCTATTGCTATTGCTACATATTCCCACCTGACCAGTATGGTCTACAGTTATAAAAAGGCTGTGTGCTGATTTGTCCTGTAAATTTTTCCAAAGCATCCAGTTGCACAAATCGTGAACTGATTTGGCTCTCATGCTGTGGCAGGTATGTAAATAGTGCATCCCTTGTTTTTACCACATGGTGGAAGGGCCCATATTTTTTACTCAATCCCAAGGCCAGTTTTTACTACAGTGAAATGGAATGAAAGGAATTCATTGCCATAATCTTCATGTGATTAGGCTACTGCGCATGAATTTAAAGAAATTTGTATCATCTGCAATGAAAATGTGAGTCAATGGACTGATGGAAAGTTTTCTTAATAATGCATTTAAGGGATGCCTTGTTATATTATTGATGCGTGATCTGATAACCAGTCAGAAATTCTTTATTCAGTAGAACAGGGATCAGGTCCTACCCACACATACCAGGGATTCTGAGCAGACGTGCAAGATAGACTGCAGTTACTTACAGATGGAAGTCTCTGCATCATAGTGGGTAGAATTTGGTTATGAAGAGCTTTATTTCTGCCTCTAAAAATACAGGGAGGGAGGGAGGGAGGGAGAGAGAGAGAGAGAGAGAGAGAGAGAAGCCCTCCCCATGCGTATCTGGATGTGTGATTTATTGCAGAATGTTCCACATACACCCATGTTCTGTATACTATACAACATAAATATATGTATTTTCTAGAGAATATGTCAAGGTAAAATATTCCCTGTAATCACAATAATATTCCTCCTGCATATTAATCTACAATATAGAGTTTGCCTGCCAGAAGCTCCTGATAATAGAGTTCTGGGTAAATCCTCTCCTAGTTTTCAAAATGACCCAGCTTCTTGTGTATTTCATTGATTAGGTTTGTTTCTAACAGGCAATCTTTTCTAAATTTAGAAAACCCATATAAAATTAAATATCAATCTGTTTTAATACCTTTCCATCTAACAATCCTATTCCAGCTTTTTTTATAAATGCCTTATTCCCTCACCCTCCTCTACATGCATAATGCCAAATCATGGTTATAAATTTATTTAGCCCACTGTAATTTATTACGAAAGATTTTTTTTTTCATGCAGCAGATGGAACAGTTCATTTCCTTGATTTTTTTTTCTTCTTGCATCCTTCTTTTTGGCCTGTTGCCCAATTGAGGTTTTTTTTTATTTTTTTCCCGTCTCTTTCCCTTTTTCTTATGTCAAGCACCAATTGCTTCATAGCCACCTGTGACTCCACTTCCTCTCTGACTTTTTAAAGGCAATGTTTGTATTTCATTACCATATGTCAACCTTAGAAAAGCATTTCTTCTCTAATGCTTCATAAGCAGGAACTCTTTCATTTACTACTGTATGGTAGAGGGGCTCCAGGCATTTTTCACCAGACTTATAACATTCATCAACATAGCTTTGCAAGGCTAAAAATTCCTCATGATCACAACATTTACATGGTATTAACTCTTGCATACTTCAATATCTCTATCTCTTGGATAGAGACACACATAAAAAGAGTTTTGATGCATGACCACAGACACCATTTCGAATTTTGTAAACATGCCACCACCTCTGATATCATTTTTATCTTGTTTAGAATTTATTTAAGTAATTCCTGCATCTGTACAGTCAAATTGCTCAGACTTAGTTTGATCTTATATCATTTTTTAAAAAAATTCCATTTATATCCCGCCCTTCTCAGAAGACTCAGGGCAGCTTACAAGCTTAGCAATAGCCTTCATTCTATGTATATGCCTGCTTATTAGAGCTTTCACACACACCCCAAGCGGCATTATTACAAAGTCAGCTTATTGCCCCCAACAATCTGGGTCCTCATTTTACCTACCTCGGAAGGATGGAAGGCTGAGTCAACCTTGAGCCTGGTGGGATGCGAACCTGCACTAATTGCAGGCAGCTGGTGTTACTGAAGGAGGCATTAGCCCATTGCTCCACCAAGGCTCTTTCATAAAATTGTTATTGCAAAGGATTCAGCTGAAGAATGTCTGAACTTGATATAAATGTGTATCCTCACCACCCAACTCTAAAACATGAGCTATATTTTTAATAATATTTAAGCTATGTATGTCAGCCTGCAGTATAATCAATCATAATATGAAAAAATTATCACATTCCTGCAGTAAGCTACAGATGCATTTCAAATAAGAGTTTGTCCTTTTGCATGTTTAACTCATGCATTTGCCCAATCTCAATAAAATACTGTATGCAGTGAAATTTCTACCTTTCATACATGCATTTGCATCCTTTCAAGATTTAAGAAATCAAATATTGGATTAAATCAAAGTACTCTGCAAATTGGGGGGAACTGAAAATTCAGTTAGAAAATATAAAATGTATTCTTTGTGTTTCAGCAACAATTTTTTTCCCCAGCATACACTTCAAAAGATATGCTGAGAGAGATGTTTGTAATTGTTCCTGAGTGGATTTGTACTTATCTTCATACACCAATTCTCAGAAAATTGTTCTTGTAGATTGTATAAGCTTTGGCTCTTAGTGGGATTAAGAAACAATAAAAGTCAGATGCCACAAAGTTATCAAAAACTGAACCCATAGACTGGTTGGATACTTGGGTCATTATCTGATTGATTGTTTCATTGATTTGGCTTATATCCAAAAACTCTGCAACTTGTGCCATTCTTCAGAAATACATTTCAAAGAAATATAAAATGGGAGCATTTTCAGTGATCAGAAAAACCTACTCAGGAGAACTCAATTATGGTTATCAGTGGAGGCAAAAGAAATCCATTTTTTTCTTTTTTCCAAATTAATTGCTAGGAGAGCTTGACTTATTTTTTGCAAGTTGTCTAGCACTACATGGGCCAATTATAACATTATATGCCTTTCATGCTGTCAATGTCCAGGTTGCAACAAGCAGCATGCCCAACTCTTACATTTATTGTCTGAAAAATTTGTACTTTGTAATTTAAGAGATTAGGAAGCCTGGATATTTGGAAAGCACGAATGGCTCTTATTAGCTTAATGAACTGAGATTCTGTGTAAACCTGTCTCAGACCTATTTAAAAGTGATATGATAAAGCCATATCAGTCAATATTACTGCCTCTGGCCTACCACCATTTCAAAGAAATTGTTCTGGCTAAGATACAAATGTTCTGTTCAGTTCATCTGTTCATCAGTTTTACTGCTGTTCTGCTCAGCAGAGCTTTGTCCAAACCCTTTATTTACATGTCACAATTAGAACAGAGCAAATTATTCCAGTTGAGACAGAAAAGGTGCTATTAAAATGCTGGGTTGTTTTTTTAAAATGTCCTACCTTCTTAGTGAGTGGTTGACAAATTTAGTAGTTCTAATTTGAAACAGATTTGCCAGTCTTTTGCTTGAAAAGCTACATGAGAGAAGTTGAGACTGAACAAAGGTCCACCCCAAATTATATATGCTAAAATTAAGTACCCTAAGCAGCTATGGTGGCAAAGTGGAAAGTGTGTAGTGCTGCCATTTCCAGGAGTTTGATTCTGACCAGCTCAAGGTTGACTCAGCCTTCCATCTTTCTGAGGTTAGTAAAATGAGGACCCAGATTGTTGGGGAAAATATGCTGACATTTGTAAACTGCTCAGAGAGTGCTGTAAAGCACAATGGAGAAGAATATAAGTCTAAGTGTTCTTGCTACTGATACTTTCCTCTAGTCCTTCTATAGTTTGTAATATTTTATACCTATTGATATTGATAATATTGATAAGATGCATAGTAAATATTCTTTGAAGGGCACTTCATCCCTATTACATTAGTCAGTTCCCAAGCAGTTTCCTACGATTAAAAGAACCTACATATTATCTGGCTTTTAATTTCACCTTGTTCACCTTTGTCTACCTCATAATTACTATTATTTTCCTTACTCTATGTAGACTATGTAGTTGTTAATCTCAAACAAGTGGTTGGCAAATATTGCACTTTGCCTAAGTTCAGTAAGTATAAAGATATTTAGTATGAGTACTTTGTAATTCATGTGATGTACTAATAAATATGCTAAAAATATAATATCTCCTTCTTTCAAATGTATTCAAATATTATGAGAATAGTGAGGTCCTTATCTCCTTACCTTTGTGCATTCAGCCCTGGAAAGCGACGGGGAATGTGATTTCTGTACAACAGGAGAGAATGAAAATTGTGGCTGTAATTAAGAAATCCAGCACTTGACTTGGTCATTGCTCTTGGTCACCATTTAATCTGGTACAGTGACATATTCACATATGAGTATTCTTGAACGTTTGTGATAAATATCAGAATATGTAGCATCTTACTACTAATAAAAGTATGTTATTTTCTTCCCACCATGATATAAGAAATGTTGAGGCTGATTGAGGCTCTAAAATAGTTTGAAAACCTACAGAAAAGATGGGTTCCTGTCTCCCTGTACCAGATTATCTAATCATTATCTAATCATTATATAATCAAACAGAGAAGCAACTTAGAACTAATGCTGAAATTTCCTGACAGTTAGAATAATTAATCAGTGGAACAACCTGCCTCCAGAAACTGTGAATGCTCCAACCCTGGAAGTTTTTAAGAGACTGGACATTTGTCTGAAATAATATATGGTTTCCTGCCTGAACATGGGGTTTGGCTAGATGACCTTCCAACTATTATTATTATTATTATTATTATTATTATTATTATTATTATTATTATTATTATTATTATTGTTATTGTTATTGTTATTGTTATTGTAGTTGTTGTTGTTGTTGTTGTTGTTGCTGCTGCTGCTGCTGTTGCTGTTGTTAATGTTGAAGATGCCAGCAGATAAAATGGCACTAATTGGTCTAATATGCTACAGATTACTTTTAAATCATTTTAAATTTAAATGATTTCATTTTAAATCATTTTAAACTTTGCATCAAATTGTTTGCTCTATATAGAAATTTTTAAATGTGCTATATAAAAAAAAACAAAGTAAAACTTTTAACTATAAAACATTTGCACGCCTAAGGCATACTGCTCCTAAACTAAAGGCAATGCTTATTCATTCTTTTAGAATTCTTTAGAATAGATCAGTTTGTCCCATATAAATAAATGGCATTATACACAATTTTCATAGTTGTTGTTGTTGTTGTTAGTTGTGAAGTCATGTCCGATCCATTGCTACCCCATGAACAACATTCCTCCAGGCCTTCCTGTCCTCTACCATCTTCTGGAGTCCATTTAAGCTCACACCTACTGCTTCAGTGACTCCATCCAGCCACCTCATTCTCTTTCGTCCCCTTCTTCTATTGCCCTCCATCTTTCCCAGCATTAGGCTCTTCTCCAGTGAGTCCTTCCTTCTCATTAGGTGGCCAAAATATTTAAGTTTCAACTTCAGGATCTGGCCTTCTAAAGAGCAGTCAGGGTTGATCTCCTCTAGGACTGACTGGTTTGATCACCTTGCAGTCCAAGAGACTCGCAGGAGTCTTCTCCAGCACCATAGTTCAAAGGCCTTAATTCTTTGGTGCTCAGCCTTTCTTATGGTCCAACTTTCACAGCCATACATTGCAACTGGGAAGACCATAGCGTTGACTGAAATAGCTCGAGGGCAAGGACCACGCAGAGACAGCAGGCTCAGGTTGACATTTTATTTAAGCACCGGACAGCTGACAGGGCAGTGGCTCCACTCTTTTATAGCTAGCCAGTGGCTGGCTGTCCAATCAGCTTGTCGTCTTCTTCCCACCGGAAAGCTGGTCCAATTGGCGGCGGCTGGGTTGACAGCTTGGAGTCCCCGCGGCGGCTGTGCTTGCGCTGTAGGCGGCTTTGCTGACAGCTGAAAGCTGTCAGCTGCCGCGCATGCACGGTAGCCTGTGGCAGCTTTTGACAACTATCAAAAGCTGCCACATGTATTTCTGTCACCGGTTTTACCTCATGGGTTTAAACATTTCAACGTGTATTAATAATTTAACAGTATAACATTAAATACATAACACCCCTTACCCCTCCCCTGAACTGGTGTTTGCCCACCATCCGCTTGTTACTTGTTGATCGCCCATTTGTAGTCGTTTAGGTAGGCTGGGGGTTTCCTTGCTCACCCGGAGTGACAGAGAGGTGTCTCAACCTCCAGCTCCCCTTCCCCCTGTTGTGGCTGAAAGGATGGTTGTATTGGGATGGTCCCTGGAAGTGCGTGGCTGGTGTGTTGCTGTTTGGGTCACAGTGGTGTAGCATGCGAGGCAGCCTCTTCCCTTGAAGATGGGATTGTGAGTTCTGGTGCCCTGGTGGTTAGTTCCATTATTTTTTGAGGTCTTCGCTTGCTTAGTTGGTCGATGTGCCTTCGAATGTGGCAGTCTTTACCAATGTCTATGATATACGACAAGGGACCCATTTGATCAATGACAATTCCCTGCACCCACTTATGTCCCCCCCATAGTTCCTCGCCCAAACGGTCTGTCCATTCTCCAAGGATCTTTGCAGGAGGGGTTGCTCTGCCTCGGCATTTGCTCTGTTTGGGTGCATTCTGTCGAGCCTGGTAATGAGGCATCGCCCCCAACACAGTTCCGCTAGTGATTTTCCCGTGGTTGTACAGGGGGTGGCATGTTGGGCTAATAGGAACTGGGCTAACTGCTGGTGCCAGTTTCCCTTGATAATTTTTCGAAGGGCATCCTTTGTTGACTTCACCATGACTTCTGTCAGACCGTTAGACGAGGGATGGAAGGGAGCCAACGTGACATGCCTAATAGAGTTCTCCATGGTGAATATCTGGAATTCACGAGAAGTAAATTGGGGACCGTTATCTAAGACCAAGGCGTTGGGGAGGCTGTGTGTGGTAAAAAGCACGGTGGCGGCTGTAGTGATGCTGTTGACCGGAATGACTTCCAGCCACCTGGAATAGCTATCAACAGCAATTAGGAATACCTGCCCTTGGAAGGGTCCTGCAAAATCTAAATGTACCCAGGACCAAGGATTCCTGATTGCTTCCCATCTATGGATTGGGGCTTGTGGTGGTGCTGGCCTTGCTAGCTGACAAGGGTAGCATCCCGCTATGTGGTATTCTATGTTTTTATCGATGCCTGGCCACCAGACGTAGCTCCTAGCTAGAGCTTTCATTTTAACCATTCCTAGGTGACCCTCATGCAGTGTGCACAATGTTTGTGGTCTGTGTTTTTCAGGAACCACAACCCTGTTGCCCCACAGTACGCATCACAGATGGGATGACAGTTCTTGTCTTCTGGCAAAATATGCCTGGAACTCTTGTCCGGGGCATTTGGTTGGCCACCCTGAGGTTACCCAATTTAACACTCTGCTGATGGTCCTCTCTTTGGCTGTAGCACAAGCGATATCTTTTGTGGATAAGGGGCATTCTGGTAGTTCTGTGATTACTAGGATGTACCCTGCAGGGGCTGGGTCAGTGTCTTTGCCTGGCAAGGGAAGCCTGCTGAGCCCGTCCGCATGACCCATTTCCTTTCCCGGTTTGTGAATTACTCTGTACGAGTAAGCCGATAAAAAGGTAGACCATCTTAAGATTCTAGGTGATAGGATTTGGGGTATTTGTTTGTCCCATGTGAATATCCCCAAAAGGGGTTTGTGGTCTGTAAAGATGGTGAATTGTTGGCCATAAAGGTAGTCGTGAAATTCACACCGGCAACAATTGCTAATGCCTCCCTGTCAATTTGAGTGTAATTTCTCTCAGCCTTGGTCAGGGTCCTGGAATAGAATGTGATAGGCTTTTGTATTCCATTTCCCATTAAGTGGCTAAGGACTGCCCCAATTCCGTAAGGAGATGCGTCGCAAGCGATGCATAGGGGCAGATCTTCCCTGAAAAGTGTGACAGCGGAGCTTCTATACAGGAGGTTCTTTAGGTGCAGGAAGCCGGCGTCATGTTGTGGCGACCAGGTCCAGGGGGTTCCCTTATCTAGCAGTCTGTGTAAGAGTTCGGCTACGGTTGCCTTGTGGGGCAAGAATGAGTGATAAAAGTTCAGAAGCCCTAAAAAGGCTTGTAATTCTTGTTTGTTTTTTGGAGTGGGGGCGGATTTGATAGCGCTAGTTTTGGAGTCGGTAGGGTGAATTCCTTGGGCATCGATTCTATACCCAAGGAACTCAGTTGATGAAACCCCTATAGAACACTTTTCTTTTTTTAGTTTAAGACCGGCTGTTCTAAATCTGCTTAGTACAGCCTTTAATCTTTCTGCTAAATTTGTTTCTGATTCACTGGCGATTAGTACATCGTCGAAGTATGGGCAGACCCCAGGAATCCCCTTCAACGTTTTTTCCATTATTTCTTGGAATATGCCCGGGGCAGCCGATATGCCAAACTGCAGGCGCTTTACTTTGAAAGCCCCGCGGTGGGTTACGATGGTCTGCACATCTGCGGTTTCCTGGGTGACCGGGAGTTGCAAATACGCTTGCGCCAAGTCTAACTTGGCAAAGATGGTGCCGGATCAGATAGAAGAGAGGACGTCTTTCACTGTGGGGACCGGGTAAGCGTACGAATTTAATGCTTGGTTGAGGGTGGCCTTATAGTTGGCGCAGAGCTGAATTTGGCCATTTGGTTTAATCGGGGTGACTATTGGGGTTTCCAGGTTCCCCCTTCGGTAGGCTCTAATTGTACCAAATGGTCCAGTTCGTCCTCAATTTTATTTTTGAGGGTGAACGGGACTCTTCTGGCCTTAATTCTTATGGGTAAGTCTTCAGGGTTGAATTTTAAGGAGACCGGGGGGCCTGTGTATTTCCCCAGCGAGCTGTCAAAAATGTCTGCAAATTGGTTGCAGACGGCCTTGAGGATTGTGGCCTGGATTGTATTGACTCCTGTTATAGCAATGCCCAAGGCTTTAAACCAGTCCAGGCCAATTAGACTAGTTTGGTCCCCCTGGGTAACTAAAATGGTTAGTGGTCCTCGGAATTGTTTAAATTCAACCATAATTCTGGCCTTCCCTTTAAGTTGAATAGGGGTTTTTTGGTAGTTAGCCAGGTGTATCGGTGGGGGGGGGTTGTAATAAAATTCGCCCCTGCCTAAGGCGGCAAATTTCCTTGAAGGTTTTTAATGAAATGAGGGAGACCAAAGAGCTGGAATCCACCTCCATTTCACAGGGAACACCTTGTAGTTGGGCTTCAATTTTGACTTTGGAGTTTAATAATTGGTGGACTCCCTGTGATCCCCTGTCCTTGTCTACAGCCTGTACTAGGGACCCCGGGGGCTTTTTGCTATAGGCTGATGTAGGTCTCATACCTGAGGATGTTGCCTCAAGTTCGTGTAGGTCCTTGAGGTTCCGGCTTTGGCATACGGTTCGGATGTGCCCGGTGCATTACGGAATCGACAGGTGGCTCTGGGATGGCTTCCCCTGCAGCTGGCACAGGCGGATTGTGGTTCTTTGGGTTTGTTTTTAGAGTAGTTGGTGTTTTGTTACTTGCCCTACCCCCGCGATCGTCACGATGGGTCTGAAGTTTCTCAAACTGATGTTGAATAGCGTTCACATCAGTCAAATCTTTGTATTCCCCGTTGTCGCTGTGGGCTATTTTGTCTTGGTGCACAGAACCATGGTTCCTTGGTGGCTGTCTTCATACACCAGAATTTCCATGGTGACCTCTGCCAAGCTTAAGGAGGGCTTTGTGACGGTCTTCTTTTGAAGACGTTCGTCCCTGAGCCCTATGACGATTTGGTCGCAGATCCAGTCCTTCAGATCCGGGAAAACGGCACCTTTGGGCATCATGATGAACTCCCGCAATGAAGTCGGTTGCCAATTTGTCCGGAAGCTGGCACTGGCGTGTGAAATGTACCCACCAGAATAGCTCGGAGTGAGTTGGCATAAAGTGCTTGCAGAGTCTTTCTGTCAGTTCCGCCTGGGGAACTTCTGCCACCGGCTCCGGGCTGAAGAGGCCAACGGCAACGTCGTACATGGCCGGGCCACTCAGGCACAGAAGGGCTGCTACTGTGGACCGGTCCTCTGTGATCTTATTGACTAGCAGGAACCCCTGTACTTGTCCCCAATGCGACTCCCAGCGCTCGGGGTAACGAATGTCAAACTCTCGAATGTGTCCGAGGTTGGCCATGCTGTCTAGGTCTGGATCACTGCTTCATGGCATTGGAAGAAGTTATAACTTCTCTGCTCGTGACTTCAGCAGTGACTAGCTCTTGTCTACCAGAAAGGTTCACTTTCCTCGGATTCGTGACTTCACCTCTGCAAAGCAGATCCCACCTTCATCGCCAGTGAAGTAGCTAGAGGGCAAGGACCACGTGGAGACAGCAGGCTCAGGTTGACATTTTATTTAAGCACTGGACAGCTGACAGGGCAGTGGCTCTGCTCTTTTATAGCCAGCCGGTGGCTGGCTGTCCAATCAGCTTGTTGTCTTCTTCCCACCGGAAAGCTGGTCCAATTGGTGGCAGCTGGGTTGACAGTTTGGAGTCCTTGCGGCGGCTGCACTTGCACTGTAGGCAGCTATGCTGACAGCTGAGAGCTGTCAGCTGCCACACGTGCGCGGTAGCCTGCGGCAGCTTTTGACACCTGTCAAAAGCTGCCGCATGTATTTCTGTCACCGGTTTTACCTCACGGGTTTAAACATTTCAACGTGTATTAATAACTTAACAGTATAACATTCTGAGTGCCTGAAGAACTATGGAAAGAGGTTCACAACATTGTACAACAGGTAGCAACCAAAACCATCCCAAAGAAAAAGAAATGCAAGAAAGCAAAATGGCTGTCTGAGGAAGCTTTGCAAATAGCTAAGGAAAGGACGGAAGTGAAAGGCAAGGGAGAAAAACAAAGATACGCCCAATTGAATGCAGAATTCCAGAGAATAGCTAGAAGAGATAAGAATGTCTTCTTAAATGAACAATGCAAAGAAATAAAAGAAAACAATAGAATAGGGAGGATCAGAGATCTCTTCAAGAAAATTGGAGAGATGAAGGGAACATTTCATGCAAAGATGGGCATGATAAAGGACCAAAATGGTAGGGACCTAACAGAGGTAGAAGAGATTAAGAAGAGGTGGAGAAATTACACAGAAGAACTATACAAGAATGAGCATAATGTCCCTGATAACCACGATGAGGTAGTCACTGACCTCGAGCCAGACATCCTAAAATGTGAAGTGAAGTGGGCCTTAGGAAAGCTGAGCAACAACAAAGCTAGTGGAGGTGACAGTATTCCAGCTGAGCTATTCAAAATCTTAAAAGACGATACAGTAAAAGTGGTACACTCAGTTTGCCAGCAAATTTGGAAAATCCAACAGTGGCCACAGGATTGGAACAGATCAGTTTACATTCCAATTCCAAAGAAAGGGAGTGCCAAAGAATGTTCTTACTATAGCACCATTGCACTCATTTCACATGCTAGTAAAGTTATGTTTAAAATCCTACAAGCTAGACTCCAGCAGTAAAGAACTAAAGAGCCTCCTGTTACTAGTGAAGAAGGAGAGTGCAAAACTGGGGTTGAAACTTAACATTAAGAAAACCAAGATCATGGCATCCAGCCCTCTCAATTCCTGGAAAATAGATGGGGAAGAAATGGAGGTAGTGACAGATTTTATTTTCACCGCAGATGGAGACCGCAGCCAAGAAATTAAAAGATGCTTTCTCCTGGGGAGGAAAGCCATGGCAAATCTAGACAGCACACTAAAAAGCAGAGACATCACCCTGTCAACAAAAGTGTGTATAGTTAACCTATGGTCTTCCCAGTTGCAATGTACGGCAGTAAAAGCTGGACCATAAAAAAGGCTGAGCGCCAAAGAATTGAGGCCTTTGAACTATGGGGCTGGAGAACACTCTTGCGAGTCCCTTGGACGGCAAGGCAATGAAACCGGTCAGTCCTAGGGGAGATCAACCTTGACTGCTCTTTAGAAGGCCAGATCCTGAAGCTAAAAGTCAAATACTTTGGCCACCTAATGAGAAGGAAGGACTCACTGGAGAAGAGCCTAATGTTGGGAAAGATTGAGGGCAATAGAAGAAGAGGACGACAGAGAATGAGATTGCTGGATGGAGTCACTGAAGCAGTAGGTGTGAGCTTAAATGGACTCCAGAAGATGGTAGAGGACAGGAAGGCCTGGAGGAATGTTGTCCATAGGTTTTTTCCTATGTAGAATTGGAGTTATCAGGGCAACGTTTCGACGAAATCTCATCCATCATCCTCAGGCTGGTGACTTCAGTTTCGTTCTTCTGGGAGGTGTGTGTGATAGTGGCTGTTTTTTCCTCTTTTTTAAACTTTTTTAAACACACCCCCTATGGCAGTTTAAAAAAGAGGAAAAAACAGCCACTATCACTATATATATATATTCAATCCTTAACATAAATTTAATTTATTGTATTTAAGGCAAATGTTCATAGTAAATTTTACACTAAAAATTGTCTTTTTTAAAATAAAGAAATTATTTACCTTTCACACATAGTCAATCACTGTACATGCACTCAAACACATCACTTGTGTAATGAAACATAATGGTCGCTGCCCACAGTAAGCACTCAGCGTGTGACCACACGACCAATCACAAGCCGAGCAGTGCCACAAGCTGCCAGCACCATCACAACCAGCGCAGACAAAGTACAGAGGCATCGGACTCGACACACAGGCAGCCCACATGCACCATTTTAATGATTTTGCCACCAATCTCCTACACTCGACAGGCTGATTCAAGTACACATGGAGCAAACATCAAATTTTCAAAAGTTACTTTTAAAACTTGAGAATCCATAAAAAAAAAGGTGCCAGAAGTCCATTCCGGTGTGTTCTATAACAAAAAAAGCACTGGATTTAACTATATGATAAATTTGTTTCATCAAGGCATCAGGAAAGAAATGTGAGACTCTGACTTTTAGCCTCACCTTGGGAACAAAGCGAGTTGGATGATCTTGGGCTAGTCATTTTGTCCCAGCCCTAGGAAGGAGGGAATTCCTGAAAAACCTTTCCAAGACAAGTTTTCCAGATAGTCTCTAAGAATTGAACATGATCAAACTGAAGAAAACATTTTTTTTAAGTTATAGTATATAGTATCACAAGGGATGCGGTGGCTCAGTGGGTTAGGACGCTGAGCTTGTCAATCAGAAGGTCAGCAGTTTGGTGTGTTAAATCCGGAGTGCCATGTAACAGAGTGAGCACCTGTTACTTGTCCCAGCTTCTGCCAACCTAGCAGTTCGAAAGCACATAAAAATGCAAGTAGAAAAATAGAGACCACTACGGTGGGAAGGTAACAGCATTCCATGTACCTTTGGCATCTAGTCATGCCAGCCACATGACCACGGAGACATCCTCGGACAAGCGCTGGCTCTTCGGCTTTGAAACGGAGATGAGCACTCGTCCCTAGAGTCGGAAACGACTAGCACACATGTGCGGGGGAATACTTACCTTTACCTTATGTAGTATCACTATTAGCTTATAAAATAATAATATAAATCTACCTTACATTGCAATCAAAATTCTTTTGGAAAGTATATGCTGAAGTTAAAAGCATCTGAATTTCAGTGGCACCTTTCTTTCCCTCATCATCTTTTAATGAGTAGGAGATTGATGCACCATCCAGTAAAGAAGATTTTTGGCTGGAACAGCTGCACAATTACACAGCTAAAATCTATTTATTAGTCATGATCCTCAATACATGAAATGGTGCATTTATATTTTAAACAGGCAAAACAGTAGATCTCCGAAGAAGATTAAAAGGAATGTAAAGGGAATGTTATTCAGAAGAGATATAACTCAAGTCGGATCTAGGATACTTGCTAGCTAAGACAGTACAAATAAATATAATGGATAAACTTTTTTTTTCTTTTATCTTTCAAGAAAAAATAAATCCCTGATGATGTTAGAAAAGCAAAAGGAAAAGATGCTATGTTTGCACATCAATAAACATATTTTCAATGGAGGACCATATAAAGAAACTTTTCATGATAATGTATAGATACAGTTACTTAAGTACCTCTTCCTGCTAATTAATGGAAAGAGTCATTTGAAAGATGATTCTAATCCCTCCCATTTCATGAGCTATTATAATTCTCCTGTTAATTGCTAAAATGGATAATGAATGATGATGGCGAAAATTTGGTTGGAGGGATGTGAGACCAAGAAATTATTTCAAACTTGGGGAACTTGTATTTCTCCAGATAGTGTTGAATTTAAATCCCGGCAGCTCTGAACATGATTTGTTCTGAGAAATGTTGGAATTTATAGTTTAGCAATATTGAAAGTCAACACCTATTTTTGGCTTATTAAATATATTATATTGTACCCATTTAACAAAGTAGACCACAGCCTACTTCTTTGTAATATAAAAAATATGGGGTAGACAGCATCACAACAAGATAGATTGTCAATTGGACTCAATGTATAGTCCTTAATAGAACTACATCTAAATGGAGGGAGGCATGCACTGGGGTACCTTATAGTACTTAGCCCAGTACTCCTCAGAAATGGGTTCCATTTCTATCTCCTCATCTAAACCAGGGATTCCAGGTCTGTGGACCGGTACAGGGCCGTGGTATGCCATCAACTGGTCCACACAAGCAAGCAAAGCCCCATTCGTGGGATGCAAGCAGCACACAAAACTACACATCCTCCGGTCCACGGAAAAAACTCTCTCCACAAAATCAGCCCCTGGTGCCCAAATGTTTGGGGACCTCTGATCTAAATCATCAAATTTGCAGATGATACCAAGTTGGCGGGGTCGGGGGGGAAGCCAACACTTTAGAAGATAAGACTCAACATGCAGAAGGATCTTAATAGACTTGAACACTGGGTCTTCTCCAACAAAATTCAATTCAGTGGTGAGAAGAGTAAGGTTTTACACTTAAGAAAAAAATGCAAGGATAAAGAATAGGTGATATCTAGCTCAAAAATAGTAATTGTGAGATGGATCTAAGTATCCCAGTGGACAACCACCAATCAATGTCCACTTATTGATATATTTCTTTTCTTTTTCTTTACTATATTCGCATTTTTTCTTTCTCTTCTATTTTTAGTTCTTTTTTTTCTTTTATACACCTTCTATTTTTCTTCTTATTCCTCTATTTTTTCATTTTGTATTGATTTTCATTAGTGTAATTATTACCTTTAAAATTACCATTTAAAAAGGTAGACAAACTGGAATAAGTCACAACTGCATGCTTACAAAACTTGTTTCATAATTGTGGGGTGATGCAGCACAAAGTTAATCTTCACCGAATTCTCTTTTGCATAGTTTATAGCAGATGGATTTCCTAATCAAATAGAATGTCCCTCAAATTGCCAAGTCCTGAACCATCTATAATTTTAATAAAGCCACTGTACAACTCAAAGCTTATATTTCATACATCTGGACACTTACTAAAAGATAATTTTCTCCTCATGAAGTTTTAAGAAAATCACAGCTATAGAAAATGAGTCATCATTCCTGTAGCATTTGTCAACATTCTAGAAGAAATGCAGCTGTACTTTTGAATCTCACCAACATTTAACTTCTGTCAGCCATGAATGCTTCTTTGTGAGTTCGTTTTTTAACTCAAAGCTGAGCTACTGGAAACAGTTCAAAAAGGGAGCATCTAATTCTCTTGAAAGATCATCCAAATGCCTGTTAAGAGATCCTTAGCCATAGGTAAAAATAAAGCCTTCCTAAGAATTATTGCCTTGTACATATATGAATAATAGCTTACAGTATTTTGACATTGGTTTGATGGTTTGACAACATATACCATATATAAGTTTTGCAAACTTGGACTTTCTATCTATCTTTCTAACACCCATCTTCTTTTTGTTATCTGAAAGATTACAACTACATTTTTAGGTGATGCTACTTACCATTTGCATGTATTGATTAAGCCAACAGGCAAAAGAGACTTAATCACGTTGTCCACTCAGGCCTGATTATTTTTCCAGAAAATGCTGCCCTTGTATTTTCTTTTTGCATTATGCTTAGCTTTGTCTGAAGTGAAAGTTGAAAGCCAAATATCATAGGGAAAAAATGCCAGTCTTTATTTAGAAATGTAAAGCCTGATATTAATAAAAAGTGAGCTAAGATTTTATTTTTGTGTGCATTTTCAGAGAGTTCAATGGTGAAGTCTTGATGTTTGCTATTTACTAACCTCTAAGCCAGTTTCCAGAAGAAGAAAAAAGAAAAGGTTGTTTCTTACAATTCCCTATCTGTTTATTCTCCCTTATTAATGTGTTTCCTCTTCCATGTAAGATTTTAAGAGCTACATATTTTAAGGTATGCAATGTAATGAATCAATAATTTATGACTACAGAGAAATACAAGATATCCACATCTCAGAATATATGAATTTTGACCTATTCGTTACTTGGAAGATTTAGTAAGAGATTGATGGGAGTGCTATATTTGTTTTTATTTAGCTTGTTTTGTTTCTGTTTTTTTTAACTTCTAAACATAAATTATGTTCTATGTCAGATTATAATTGGTTTCCAGCCCATTTAAGGTGGAAAGTTTCTATTTTCAATCCCTTAGCATACTTGTGCATACTTTGCCTTTGTGTATTTATTTTTTTATTTGCTTGTTTGTTTGCCAATTGAATCAACAAATTTTGGAAGTGCAGATTATGCTATTCTGGTTTATTGGCCATTTTGAAAGGGACAAATGAACACATTTGCCTAAAAATTTAGATGCAATACCATTCTTCCCCATCCCCATGTTACACTTTGCAAAATCAATTGACTCGCTGCAGATACAGAAATATCTTTTTTTAAATGTTGCTCTTCTCTGTTCCCATATGGATATAAGGACAATAAATACTTGTTGTTCATTGGACAAAAGAGTAATTTCTATTAGTGTAGAGAAAAATGAGCATTGGCATTACATTAGATTTTGAATTACTTCCTCAGGAATTAAGTCAAAATGTACCTTTGAAATGGCATGTTATTTATGTCCAAACCATCTAGAAAAGCTTTGGTTGATAAGAAAAGAATGACATTGAATGTTTAGTTGATTATGATTTGACCTTACAGTACCAAATGGCATTATTTCCTAGAAACCCCTCCACATTTAATAGAGCTTGGCATTTTTTTCCAAGTATAAACCTTTTGAAAATTCTTTTTCCTTGATTTGTTTCCTCTAGAGACATTTTATTGGCCTTGAGGGTGTATTACTCAGTGTTGTATGGAATTTTTTGTGAGAATGTTCATTGAAACTGGAAAAAGTACAACATTCTGAATTAATTAAGCCTGATACATATGTGTATTGTATATGGCTATACCGAAGTTATAAAGATATGGACAAGGGCATTAGTTATTTTGTCATGACTGAATAATACGGATCACAAGACATTTAGTTATCCAATTAAATTTTATGCTCATTGGATGTGGTTCTTTGTGATTCTCCTCACTGAGTAATCTTTGTGTCAGTACATTAATTCACATAAATCTGGCAATATAGAGAAAATAGCTCAATTAGAGTTTGTGACATAACATAATATAACATGCGAGAATAAATCCAAATACCTACATGAACTACAATACTTTTAGCATGTTATTTCATTATAAATAATGATAAGAACCAATTTGGTATAGTGTTTAAGATGCTGGTCAAGAACCCAGGAGACTGTGATTTTTAGTCCCACTGTGTGCACGAAAAATTAGTTGGTGACTTTCAGACAGTCACTGTCTCTTAGTCTAACTCATAATACAGGGTTGTAGTTATGGGGAAAGTAGGAAGAGGAAGAAGGATTGGTTTGTTGCTTTGAGTGATGTATGGAATAAAAGCTCAGGCTAAAAATCTAGAAAGAGAGAGAGAGAGACAGAGACAGAGAGAGAGAAAGAAAGAGAAAGAGAGAGAAAGAAAGAAAGAGGGAGGGAAGGGGAGGGAGAGAGAGAGAGAGAGACAGAGACAGAGACAGAGACAGAGAGAGATACATGCAGAAATGAAATTCTCCAGAAATTTCTCCCCCCACTTTTTTTTAAGGACATAAAGTGTCCTTAAAGAGTTGTCCATAGAGAGTTGTCAAAAAAGCCAAGATGGTACCTGAAATCATGTTATCAAAGTACCATTCATAGGAGCTTTCATTGTGCAAACCACTATGTTTATTTAAGATTTAATCTTCAATTCAATTGACAGTCTGGGAGTGGTAAAAACTTAACAGTTCAAGTCCTAACCAAGGACCTAAGAGTTGTTAAGGTAGCAAGAGTTGTGGTGGCACAGTGGTTAGAGTGCAGCATTGCAGGCTCTCTCTGCATTCCACTGCAAGGAATTTGGTCCTGACCGGCTCTAGGTTGACTCAACCTTCCATCCTTCCGAAATCAGTAAAATGAGGACCCAGATTGTTGGGGGCAATACGTTGACTCTGTAAACTGCTTAGAGAGGGCTGTAAAGCACTATGAAGTGGTACATACTGTAAGTCTAAGTGCTATTGCTATCTGAGTATATAGGCAGTTCCAAGTAGAGTGGGTTTTGTTTTTTGTTTTTTTGCAAAGTCAGGATATTAAAAATATTAAAAAATTCCATGTACCTAGTCAGCCCTTTGGATATTGCTCCAAGGGTTATTATTGCTATTGGTACAACCACTGATTTCTTCTTCCATATTTACTCAATTTCAATTTGCAAATCACAATATTTTGTTATTTTTTCTAATTGTTTCTCTTCAATTTGTGCATCACCTGATATTGCAATATCACTGAACCAGACTTTTTTTTTCTTTTCTACATTAGTGATGTCAGCTGTGTTGTGGGTTAGATGTCTGTCTGTTTAGATCTGAAACTCCAACAGGATCTTGACTTGCTCATTTTCAATAACTTTGTCAATTTGCTGCAATTTTTGCTGCATTCGAAACCCAAACTTCTGGCAAAGTTTCAATGTATGATTTTGGAAACTCTATCATGACACAGATAATCAGTCTGTGAAATTTTGATGCAACTACTGATAAGGTGATCCACTGTTTCATCTTTCTTGTTGCATAACTAACATTTGCTGTTGTTGCTGACATGTTGAATTTTTGCTTCCATAGAATTGGTCTGCAGGGCCTGTTCTTGGGAAGCCAAAATGAAGCCTTCAGTTTCTTTTTTCAGCACCCCGATCACAACCATCTCCATGTTAGCTTTGTATCTACCTTTTCTTCACAGTCCTTCAGTTATTGACTGTGCATAGGCTTCTTTTTTTCAGTTAAAAACCTGATTCTCAATTGTTTCCTTTTGATATTCTGCTTTCAATCTCATTTTCAAGAGGTTTCCCTTGTCCACCTCTTTCAGTAGAGGCTCTTTTGCCTTTGTATGCAATAATTTAAGCCATGTTTTTCCTGTTCCACAATTTGTTTCACCTGTAATGAGTCACCTTGGAAATTCCTCATTTGATTTCAACTTCACCAAGTTCTTCTCCACAGGCCATCAACTTATTTTGCCATGGCTTCATGGAAGTCTTCAAGGAATTTCTGGATGTTGCTGCTAATTCCAAAAAAAAATCTAAGCATTTCTCAATCCAGCTGTGTAGAACAGAATCAATTGCTTTCTTATAATCAATCAAGGCCATGAACAAATTTGTTTGTCTTTTCTTTGAATTCTTCATCAGTTGGTCTTTGGTTCCTCTTGAATTTTTGCAGCATCCTTTCTGTTCTACAGGTAGCAAATCCTTGTTTTCTAGATATCCATAAATTTGGTTTGCAATAATGCCTGTAATTTATATGTTGTTGGCAGGCAAGTGATTGGCCTGTGTTTTTCAGGATCATTTCCCTTTTCTGCATCCTTCTGAATAAAAAATGTTTTTACAATTGTTAGCCATTTTTCACTTTCTGGTGTTTCCAGAACCTGATTCATCTGGCTTGCTAATCTTGCATGCTAACTTTTTAGTGATTTCAACCATGCAGCTCATCTAAACCAGGGGCACTCCAGTTTTTGACCTTTTTTGCTTGTTTTTGCACCATTTCTTTTATGTGAACATCTTCCATTCTAGTCATTTTTACAGTGCTTTCAATCTGATTGATCCACTTTGCATTCTCATTGTGCTTCTTGTTGTTTTCCCACAGATTCTTCCAAAATTTCAGGGTAATTATTCTGTTAGATTTTTCACTTGTGGTAGCACGATATCCACTTCCACGGGTCTTATAGAAATGATGCTGGTTTGCTCAGAATTGTGAAATTTGCTGAAACTGTATTATTTGATTATCATATAGCTTTATTTTTTTTCTCCGCAATAGCTACAAATCTTTGTTTCAGCTCTTCAACCATAACTGCAATTTCCTTGTTTTCCAGATCATATCTTGTTGTCAGGCTAAATCTGATTTGTTTATTCTTCAGGTTTCCTTGCCTCAAATTCTTCAAATTACTTAAATCCAATCAAATTCTCTTTATTTTTAATTCCAGACAGATTTTCCAATTTTTTTTCTTCTTAATTGCTTTATTCTTTCCAATTTTCAAGCCTAATTCTTCAGTAGTAACATAAGCTGCTGCATACATTAGCTGATTTGTTTGAACTAATGTTTCTGTTGCAATTATCTGGACAGCTTCATTCACATTCTTCAATAATTTAGCCAAATTTCTCTTACTTGATTCAGTTTTGGCAATTGAATTCTTTCCATGTTTTCTATCCGAGTCTTAATTTTCTTAACTAGTTAGACTCTGGCTTTTTGGGATATAATTCAGCTCTTGCTTCTCATCCATTTCTCTGATTTCCTTCCTTTTCTGGAATACTTGTTACTCCACTTCTAAATTATCTCTATTATCAATTACACGTGAGCCTTGATCTCACTCTGATTGCAATCTGTTCTGCATTAGTGAAGAGCTTGTGCTTCAAATAACTACACCTCTGGTCCATAAGTCTTTTTTCACTGATTTTCATATCCAGGTGATTCTCTTTCCAAATCTTGAACTTGCACTTTTGAAATCCATGTTTTGTTGGTTCAGATCTATAATAAGCTTCCATAATTGAGTATTTTTCTTCCTTAATCCAGATTTTTTTTTTCATTCTTCTTCCAGTCTCCTGTCAACTCCATGCCCTGGTTGCCTAGCAGTGGGAGCTGAGTCCTATGGCATAATTTTTGCTGAACCCGCAGGAGCCGTAATATTCAATGCAAGTTTTGCTGAGCTGAGTGATACTTGATCTGGCATAGAATTCACTTATTGTGTTTTCATTATAGTTAAATGTATTTGGAAAATAGTTTAGTCTGGCTCCACTACACAAACCCCACCACCACGACACGGTAAATCTCCTTGAGGGGAATGAGGATGATGATTAATCTTCAATTTGTTTCACAGTTTGGGACTGGTAAAAATTTAACAGTTCAAGTCCTAACCATGGACCTAATATATTATTACTATTGTTATTGTTGTTGTTATTGATCATTGCACAGTCAGCCAGATGTTCAGACTGGATTTGGCATTTTTGTCTATCTATCAAGTCTTTACCAAGGACCTGGGACAGGCAGATGTAGATGTTTAATGGTATTATAGATATCATCGCAGGATGGAAGCAGTTCCTAGTAAGACTGCCTTTTGAAATTCACTAATGGCAAATTTGTCAATGCCAATGGTGTTCAAGTGGTGCTCCAGTTGTTTTGGGATTGCACCCAAGGTGCCTATTACTATTGGTACTACCCTTGCTTGCATTGTTGTTGTTGCTGTTGCTGTTGTTGTTGCTGTTGCTGTTGCTGTTGTTGTTGTTGTTGTTGTTGTTGTTATTATTATTATTATTATTATTATTATTATTATTATTATTATTATTATTACCATTACTTGGTAGACTCCCTGAAATGGCATGCATGGTGAAATGCTTTTATGTTCTCATAGTATTTCTGTATATTTTGCTACTTCAAGACCATTGCTTCTGAGCAAATCTCAGTAAGAGAAATTTTGCTTATTTTTTCCCATGAATACTTTTTTTAAAAAAAATAACAAATGCATAGACTAAGTAACAAGAACAAAATCCACACCCAACCTCCCCCCCCCAACCCAGTAATAAATCCACAAAAAAGTAATATTATGGTACAGTAATAATCAGATATGAATACTGTTAAATACCAGGTTTTTTGGCGCAGGAATGAAGACACAGAACAGTACAGGGTAACTCATAGTTTATTTCGTGCAGAAACTGTACTGGGGAAATGGCTGCAACTAGCCACAATATATAGTCTAGCCCCTAGGCAGCAGCCAATAGGTTTGAATCAACCATTGCCACCTGGAGATAGCCAGCTACAGCACAGGAGACTTGTAGTCTGGGTTGCTGGAGAGCCGTTAGCTGCTCCAGCAACCCACATGGTATTCCTCAAGAGCCCAGCACATAACACAGCTCCACTCTTAGAACAGACCATAATAACACGAGTTAGTCTCAACAATTATCAAGACTCATTATCCAAACACACTAAAGTAAAAGTGATAATGATAATAAAAAATAAAAAAACAATGTACAGTAAGTTACAATGTTATTAAACAACGTCTGAATGAATAGGCTTCAAAGATGGCACTTTTAGACAGTTACATCATAGCACTAGTTTCTGTAGAATAGTGGCAAACAGGAATTACAACAATATGTAGCTCTTTATTTTACAACATAATTGCAAGATATGAAGGAGGCTTGTATGCCCTAGAGCAGGGGTCAGCAACCTGAAACAGTGAAAGAGCCACTCGGAACCAGTTCCCTCACAAAATGAAAACTGGGAGCCGCAAAAAATATGTGCGCATGAGCATACATGCACACATGCACAGAACCGGGTTTGACTGAAGAGTAGAGCCAAGGCGATATGCACCTACCCTGCATATTTGAATTGATTGGTTGAACTTTTTTAGTCCCACTTTTTTTTTTGACTGCACATGGCAGAGGACTGGGAGCTGCAGGAGACAGCTGAAAGAGCCGCATGCAGCTCCGGAGCCACAGGTTGCAGACCTGTGCCCTAGAGGAACATCTCAGAGTTCCCATCACTTTGTGGTCTACCAGCTTACCCAGTGGGCTGGGTAGACTTGTGTCCCTTTGTGCTTCTGAGTCAAGGGGATTCAATGCACTCTGGCTGGCCTCTCCAGGTTGGCCCACCCCAGAGTCAGACTGTTCGGCATAGTAGGCACAGCGGTTGCTGAAGTTTGGTTGGCTTGCTCCTTTAGGGGTTCCATGTTGCATTCCAGGGCTCCCCAGTTCTCCCTTCGGTTCCACCTCAGTTAAGAAGGAAAAGTCCTGATAGTCCATGTGAGGACTGGCTTGGCCACAAGTTTGAGGACCTTGGGAGGAACTTATGATGCAGTCCTCACTTAGTGGCCATTCTGGAAACCGTTTCCTGAGCTGATCAATGTGTTGTCTGACAACTCCCTCCAACCCCACTTCATATGATAGGGGTCCAGATGCCTTGGTAATTTGACCAGGAGCCCACAGATCCCCATGACCATAGTTCCTGGCCCAAACCCAATCACCCATGTGCAGCCCCCTTGAGGGTTTTGGTTGAGAGGCTTCTGCTGCCACTCTATCTGGATGTAACCTGTCCAGTTTAGTGATCAAACACCTCCCCCAACGTAGTTCTGCAGGACTTTTGCCTGTAGCAGTGCAGGGCGTAGAATGCTGGCAGAGTAAAACAATCTGCCAATCTGTGATGCCAGTCACCTGTGACAAGGCGCTTGAGTGATTCCTTCATTGTCCTCCCCATGCATTCAGCTTTACCATTAGAAGATGGATGAAAAGGCACAGACGTTGCATGTCTGATGAGATTAGCTCTCAGGAAGGCCTGAAATTCAGCAGCAGTGAATTGGGCCCCATTGTCTGAAACTAAGACATCTGGCAACCCATGTGTGGCAAAGAGTTTTCTCAGCACCTGGATGGTCCTAGCAGTAGTCATGTTAGGAACTGGAATTACTTCCAGCCATTTGGAGTGGCTATCCACTACTATAAGGAAGAGCTGTCCCTGAAAGAGCCCAGCATAGTCTATGTGAATCCTAGACCAGGGAGTGTGTGTTTCCTCCCACCTGTGAACTGGAGCCTGTGGCATTACAGGCCTAGATTGCTGGCATGTATAACAACCATGGACGTGAGCCTCAATGTCCTTATCAAGGCTAGGCCACCAGAGGTAGCTTCTAGCTAAAGCTTTCATTCTGACAATGCCTGGATGGCCTTCATGTAATGATTGTAAAACCCTGTCTCTTAGGGAAGTGGGAATTATGACTCTGTTTCCCCATAAAATGTACCCTTTATGGGCAGATAACTCATGCCTCCTGACAAAATAGCTCTGAAGTTCTGAGCCTGGACTTCTATCCAACCAGCCCATGTATACCCATGACAACACTCTACTAAGTGTTTTATCTGTGGCAGTTTCAGCAACAATGTCCCCTGCATGGAGGGGAAACTCAGGTATGTCCTGTATGGACAATATTCTAGCAGCAGGAGCTGGAGCTGGATCCAATAGTGGCAGTGATAGTCTTCTGAGGCCATCAGCATGGCCCATGTCCTTGCCTGGTTTGTGAATTAACTTAAAACTGTATGCAGATAGGAAAATAGACCATCTCAACATTCTCGGAGATAGTATGTGGGGGGTTTGTTTGTCTGTTGTAAAAAGTCTCAACAGAGGTTTGTGGTCAGTGTAGACCGTGAAATCCCTGCCATATAGTCATGGAATTTTTTTATTCCAGAAACAATGGCTAGGGCCTCTGACAATCTGAGCATAGTTGCACTCAGCAGAGGACAATGTCCTTGAGTAAAGTGCTATAGGAACCTGTTTCCCATTTTTTTCTATGTGACTTAAAACTTCCCCTGCCCCATAGGGAGATGCATTATATGCAAGACATACAGGTTTATGGAGGGAGAGAAATTTACAAGAGAAGGACTATACTTTTTTTTCTGATAGACATCAATCTTTTTCTAGGATTGATTTTATATTAGTGACTAATGATCTCTTTTCTAGGACTAAGAAGATGAAGATTTGTTCAAGAACTATGTCTGATCATAGTCCAGTTTGGTTAGAGATTGGAAAACACATTAGAGATAGGCGTTCCTGGCGTTTAAATGAGAATCTGTTTAGAAATCAGGAAAATGTGGAAGAATGTAAAAAACAGATGAAGGTTTTTTTTGAAACTAATATGCATAAGGGTACTTCTATGGAAATGGTATGGGATGCTAGTAAGGCATATATGAGAGGTGTGTTGATATATCTGAACAATAAATACAGATGTAATTTGGAATTTAGGAGGAAGGAATTAGAGAAAGAGATTAAGGAAAAAGAAAAGGCTTTAATTTTGAACCCGTCGGATGTGAAGATTAAAGAGGTTATTAAGTTATTAAGAGGACAATTTGACAAGTTAATGGCTGATCAAGTGGCAACTAATTTACGGTTTGCTAGGCATAATACATTTTGCAATGCCAATAAACCAGGTAGATGGCTAGCCTATATGCTAAGGAAGAAGCAAAGGGCTTCTAATATAGATAAAATAGAATATAAGGGTAAGGTTGTGTATCAGCAGAATCTTATTAAGGAAACTTTTGTTGATTTTTATTCTAAATTATATGCTAGAGATAAGATTAATGAAACAGACATTGATGTATATTTGAGAGATGTTAGCATCCCGGTTCTTACGCAAGAACAAAAAGAAGAGATGAATCAACTGATAACTGAGGAAGAAATATTCTTGGCAATCAAACAGTTAAAAGTGGGTAAAGCGCCAGGTACGGATGGTTTGACTGCTGTGTATTATAAAAATTTACAGTTTGAGATGATAAAGCCACTAAAGGAGCTGTTTCAGACAATTCAAAAGGGGGGAGGAGTGCCTCCGTCTTGGAAAACTGCTTTTATTTCTTTGATTCCGAAAGAAGATCAGGATGTTACTCAAGCAAGAAATTATAGGCCAATATCACTTTTGAATACGGACTACAAGATATTTGCTAAGGTTTTAGCTAATAGACTGATGAGGGTATTGCAACAGGTAATTCATGGTGATCAAACTGGGTTTATAAGTGGTAGACAAATGAAAAATAATGTGAGACATATAATTGATTTGCTGGAATTTTTGGAAAGGAATAACCAGATCCCTGCAGCATCGATCTTTTTGGATGCTGAAAAAACTTTTGATCAATTGGATTGGAAATTTTTGATGAAAGTATTAGATAAAATGAATTTTGGGGATGAATTTTTACAACCAATCAGGGCATTATATCAAAAGCAAACAGCCCGAATAATTGTGAATAATAGTCTGACTGAAATGTGTAATATTGAAAAGGGTACGAGGCAGGGGTGCCCGCTATCACCCTTATTATTTGTTTTAACATTGGAGATATTATTGATTAAAATACGGAATTCGGAAACAATTAAGGGAATTCAAATAAGAGATCAGGATTATAGATTGAGGGCATTTGTGGACGATCTGGTTATTACGGTGACACAGCCAGAAAATTCTGTTATGGAATTGATGGAGTTAATATTGCAATATGGGAAAGTTTCTGGATTTAAGGTTAATATACAAAAAACTAAAATGTTATCTAAAAATATGACAGTATTACAAAAGGTAGCTTTAGAAAGGTTAACTGGATTTGAAATTGTTGAAAGGGTTAAATATTTGGGGGTATATTTGACACCCTCAAACGTAAAATTATACAAAAATAACTATGAAAAGTTATGGAACAAAGTGCAAAAAGAATTGGATAGTTGGAAAAAATTACAATTGTCATTATTGGGAAGAATCGCAGCAGTGAAAATGAATGTTTTGCCAAAATTTCTATTTTTGTTCCAAATGATACCCATTCTTAAAAAGGACTCAAACTTGGAGGAATGGCAGAAGGGTATTAATAAATTTGTTTGGGCAGGGAAAAGGCCACGGGTTAAATTCAAAATTATGCAGGATACGCGTGAAAGAGGTGGTCTAAAAATGCCCAATCTCAAATTATACTATGAAGCTGCTGCATTATCAGCTATAAGTGATTGGATTAACTTAACACAAGGGAGATTATTAAATCTTGAAGGTCATGATTTGCTATTTGGTTGGCATGCATACTTATTGTATGACAAGAAGGTAGATAATATGTTTAAGATGCATATTTTAAGACATGCTTTGTTGCGAGTTTGGAAAAAGCATAGATATAAGTTAAACTGCAAGATACCTTTGTGGGCAATACCGAAACACGCAATAGAGAATATAAATGTTGGATTCAAACATGATGTGACTACATATAAGGAAATCTTGAGTTTGGAGAGGAATATATGGTGTTTGAAGCCATATAATTTTTTACGAGGAAAAAAGATTGTTCAAACCTGGTTTCAGTATGGGCAACTACAAGCCAGGTGGAAAGAAGATCAGAAAATTGGTTTTTTAATGGATGATGAAAATTTGGTAAAGCAAATTTGAAATCAGGGCCCAGCACATATCAAACGGATATATCTTGCATTGATAGAAATTGATTCAGAAACAGAAATTGTCAAAGTCTGTATGATAAAATGGGCACAGAATATTCAGGAAGTTATTACAATGGACACTTGGGAAAAGATCTGGGTGAGAAATGTAAAATTTACACAAGCTCAAAATCTAAGAGAGAACTTTTATAAAATGTTTTATAGGTGGCATTTAGATCCTAAAAAGTTAGCAAGTATGTATCTGAATTATCAGCCTAAATGTTGGAGATGTGGTGGCGAAGATGCAACGTATTTTCATATATGGTGGACTTGTAAAAAGGTTAAAGCATTTTGGATTAAAATCTGGTGGAATATGCAGAAGATATTCAAGAAAAGGATAAAGTTTTGTCCGCAATTGTTTCTACTGGGTATTATTACTGACACTACTGTTGTGGACATTAAGCTGATGCTGAACTTGATTACGGCAGCGAGACTTTTAATAGGGCAATACTGGAAGAAGGAAGAACTGCCGACTATAGAAGAATGGATTTTAAAGGTTTCTAACCTGGCAGAAATGGCGAAGATTTCAGCGTATTTGAAAGATCACTCGCAACAACAATATAATGCGAAGTGGAAAAAATGGATTGATTACATTCAGAATAAATATGGGACTAAAAAGTTTCATTTAGCATTTGAATAAGTATTTATGGGATATTTATATTGTTTGTAGTCATTTTATAAGAGCCAAAGTGCGGTAGACTTAATAGTTTATTGTTATTAGCATATGGTAGTTTATGACTGTTTTTTTTTTACTTTTATACCTTGTATTCAGCTCTGGGAAGTCGGGGAGGGGGGAGGGGGGAAGGGGAGGGTGAGAGGGTGGGATTGGGTTGGGAAGGGAGGGAGGAGGTGGGGGTTGGTATGTTAAAGATAAAATGTATTGAAAAACTTTTCAATAAAAAAAAAAAAGACATACAGGTTTAGACTCTTTGTAGTGAGTTACAGTGGACTTTTCTGACAATAGTGCTCTTAAGTCCTGGAAATTTTTTTCATGTAAGTTAGTCCATTTCCATGGAGCTTTCTTATCTAGAAGCCTGTGGAGGGGCTCTGCTACTGAGGCCTTATGAGGTAGAAATGCGTGATAGAAGTTTAGGAGGCCCAAGAATGCTTGTAGCTCTCCTTTTGATTTGGGCCTAGGAGCCATTTTAATGGCCTTCACTTTAGAATCAGTGGGGTGAATGTTGTTAGCATCAATTTGGAAACCCAGGAATTCTGTTGAAGAAACCCCAATACTACACTTGTTCTTTTTTAATTTGAGGCCTGCTTCATGAAGCCGTTGCAAGACAGCCCTGAGCCTACTGGCCAACACTTCTGGGGATTCCCCTGCAATAAGAACATCATCAAAATAAGGGCAGATGCCCTGAATACCTTTGAGTGTATGCTCCATGATTCCCTGAAAAATACCCGGTGCAACACTGACTCCAAACTGTAAGCGTTTAACTTTGAAAGCCCCCCTGTGAGTCATGATCATTTGAGCCGCGGCTGTGGTCTCATCAACCGGCAATTGCTAATAGGTCTGTGCTAAATCAAGTTTAGCAAAAGTAGTATTCCCTTGCAAGGAGGCTAAAATATGGTTGACCACTGGGACCGGGTAAGCATGTTGCTTGAGGGCTTTATTTATAGTGCTTTATTTATAGTGCATTCGCACAAATGCTAATTTCCCCATTGGCTTTAAGTGGAGTGACTATAGGAGTTTCCCACTCCCCACCATCAACAGGCTGTAACACACCCTGTTCTACAAGCATATCGATTTCGGAATCAATTTTATGTTTTAAGGCAAAGGGGACCCTACGAGGGTTAACTCTGATTGGAACTACATTGGGATCTAGCTTAAATGAGATAGGTGGGCCTGTGTATGTTCCTAGGGTTGAATCAAATACATCTGCATAGTCCTTGCATACTGCGTGAGGTCTGTAGTTTGTGTCCAGTTTATGCCAGTAATTTGAATACCTAAGGCATCAAACCAATCGAGTCCAATGGGACTCGTTCTCTGGCCCCCTACTACTATTACATCCAGGTGCCCCCCAAACCCTTTCAACTTTACCAACAAAGTGGCTTCTCCCTTAACTTTAACGTGAGCATTTTGAAAGTCCATTAGGATTATATCTGAGGGTCTTAGTTTGGCCCAATTGTTACTGCACCTACACATGAAGTTAAAAGTGTCTTGAGAAATAATTGAGACTGCAGAGCCTGAGTCCAATTCCATCTTACATGGAACTCCTTGTAGCTTTACCATGAGCTTAAGTTTGGGTTTGAGGGGGCATCGAGCCCCGGTGCGGCATACGCTTCTAGGGCTTCTGAAAAACCCCACACTAACTGCACCCTGGGCCCCAGTACCTCTCCTAGTTGGTTCTTCCGACTAGTGTTTGGGTGGCCGGTCACTCTGGCGGGCTCTGCAAACCACTGCGATGTGGCCTGTCCTTCCGCAAGCTCTGCACGTGGCTGATTGAAATCTGCAATTGGCGCGAAAATGGTTGCCGCCGCACCCCTTACATCTCAGTAAGAGAACTGCCTTGTAACTGCCCTGTCGCTGCTGGCTGTTGCGGTGTTGCGTGTTGGGTTGCTTTTGGAGTTGGTTGATTTCAGGTTCTTCTTCCTCAGAAGATTGTTCGGTGAGTTTGGTGTCCTCACGGTGGACCGTTTCTTCAAACTTTGTTGATTTGGCAGGCTGTACTGTTTGAACTGCACCCCTGGTGGCATTGTCGGCCATCACTTCATCTTGTGCTTCAGAAAACGTTATGTTTGGCGTAGCAAAGAGTCTCTGCTGAAGCATTCTGTCCGTAGGCCACAGACGAGCTGGTCTCGTAGTCGCTCTTCTAAATTTGAAAATTTGCAAAGGTGTGCGGCCTGCCTCAGGCCCGCTATGAACTCGGAAGCTGATTCACCCAGTTGCTGCACTCTTTGGTCGAACTTGAACCACCAAGCCATTTCAGACATCTTGGGCTGGTAGTGCCCAGTTAGCTTCTTTTTGAGATCAGTATAGGAGACCGCTTCAATCGTTGTTGGCGCAAAAAGGTTCTCAGCCAAATCAATGGTTGCTGGGCCACACACGCAGAGTAGCATTGTGGCCTTCAGTCCTTTTTCCGTGATCTGATTGGCCCTAAGGTAGTTTTCTACTTGTGATAAATATGATGGCCATTCCTCCGAGTGTTTCACATTGAATTCTCACAGTTTTCTGACCTTCGGCATTGTTTCTTGCTGGTTCCTGCGTTCTTCCAAATCCTGCTTCAGGCTCAGGGAATGAGTCCACTGAGCATGAGGCCACTAGCGTAGCTTGCTAGCTGACCTTGAGAGAGGGGGGAAATGCTTTTTTCCTCTGGCGTGCGCTGCCTTTCCCTCGTAGACTTCAAATCTTTATTCAGTGAAGCAGGATCACATATAATAATAATAATAATAATAATAATAATAATAATAATAATA
>JAKJMR010000392.1:82556-96632 GCA_024449315.1 Daboia siamensis
AATCTCAGATGTACTTGCCCTGAATGTACCACTGCTGTTTTTGATATCTAGTAATATAATTCGCGCGCCTAACGGCGCGCGGGCCGCTCCTTTTTTGGTGCAAACCAATGCAAACCAATCAGGGCTCTAGCTCCTTTTTTGGTGCAACCCTTGCAAAACTCACAGTCGCCACTGTTAAATAGTGGGTTCTTTGGTGCAGGAATGAAGACATGGAACTGAGTACAGGGTAACTCATCGTTTATTTCATGCAGAAACTGTACTGGAGAAAATGGCTGCAACTAGCCGCCATATATAGTATAGCCCCTAGGCGGCAGCCAATAGGTTTGAATCAACCATTGCCACCTGAAGATAGCCAATTGCAGCACAGGAGACTTGTAGTCTGGGTTGCTAGAGAGCCATTAGCTGTTCCAGCAACCCACGTGGTATTCCTCAAGAGCCCATTACATAACAGATACCTTTTTTAAAAAAAAAAAAAGTACAGAAAGTTAAAAGCAATTCATTTTAAATTTCAGATTAAAATGTAAATTATCAGATGGAAAAAAATAACAACCCAAACACCCTAATAGCTCTAAATACATTGATATTTGCCTGTCCTAGAATGTCATCGTTGGTATTCCAATGGCCATCAAATATGTAAATATTAATGAATGTGCCTTTGCAAGATAAAAGGGTGTTTCCTAAGGATAACATTTGCATTGTAATTTTGTTCAGAAACAGAGGAAGAAGCTTCACTACAAGTAAAATATACTGTACTTCTGAGTTTGGACTGTATGCAGTAGGTTTGTGTCAGATAAGTTATAGTTGTTATAGAATACAGACATCAGTTGATTCACAGGCTGGTTTTGCCCATAGGCAATGACTGAATTATTTGTTAGCAGCTAGTTATGGCATATAGGAATCGTGATGCATTAGAAAACATAAATTCAGAGTAAAGGTAAAGGTAAAGGTTCCCCCGCACATGCGTGCTAGTCGTTTCCGACTCTAGGGGCCGGTGCTCATCTCCATTTCAAAGCTGAAGAGCCAGCGCTTGTCCAAGGACGTCTCCGTGGTCATGTGGCCGGCATGACTAGACACCAAAGACGCACGGAACGCTGTTACCTTCCCACCGTAGTCCCTATTTTTCTACTTGCAGTTTTACGTGCTTTTGAACTGCTAGGTGGGCGGAAGCTGGGACGAGTAACAGGCGCTCACTCTGCTATGCGGCACTTGGATTCGACCCGCCAAACTGCCAACCTTCTGATCGACAAGCTCAGCGTCTTAACCCATTGAGTACACCTGCAATTAAAAGACTAATAATATTGAGAAAAGAATGTAACATAATGCAGAATTTATCATTCTTCCCTTAATAGCTACAGCATCTACACCCTGATCTGACATTACTAACCACTGCATTTGTGTTCTTTGGGTGTGCATGGATGGTGCATGTATTAATTACCCAAATGAGAAAGCTAACAAAATAACTAGAGTACAAAAATTAGAAAACAGATGGCTTAGGAAAAATATGACATCTTTATATAGAACTATGAATGTGGATAAATAGGGAACAGCTGCTTACCCTTTTGCTCAAAACTACAATTAGGGAATACCTAATGATTTTATTATATAATTCTAGCTTTATATTAAAGGATAGCCAATTGTTTTACTGGGGAAATTCTCACTTCTTTTAGCAGAGTAATTATTCTCATGGTTTTCCAATTCTCCTTTGTTTTTGTTTTTTACATTATGGAGGTATAGACATTGTATTTGTGCATATGTTTGTGTGTGTGTTTATGTATGTACATATATGTATACGTGTTTGTATGTATATATAATATACAATATATTCCATTTATTTTCTGATCATTCTATTATTTATAAGATCAAATGTCTTTATTTTACTTTCACAAAAAGTGTATACTTCCCTAGGCTGAAGTATAAAGGAACAGGAGGCTAAATTTGGTGCAGTTTGAGATTTATTTGAAAAGCAGTAGCTTCAAAACCAGGTTGGCAGAAGCTGGGATGAGGCGCTCACTCTGTTACGCAGCACTCGAGATTCGACCTGCCGAAAGCACATAAAAATGCAAGTAGAAAAATAGGGACAACTACAGTGAGAAGGTAACAGCATTCTGTGCACCTTTGGTGTCTAGTCATGCCGGCCACATGACCACAGAGACGTCCTCAGACAAGAGCTGGCTCTTTGGCTTTGAAACGGAGATGAGCCCCGGCCCCTAGAGTTGGAATCAACTAGCACACGTGTGGGGGAACCTTTACCTTTACCTAGCTTCAAAACCTAGTTACCACCTTCTTCTTTTTTTCAGGGGATTTTTTTTTTACTTTTTATTTTTATCCAATTAACATTTTTTGAATAAACAAAGAAAATCAACAAAAAACCAAGGTAGTAATGAGATGTCTTTCTTAATGGATTAAAGAATCAAAGAACTCATAGCACAACATGGTTGACCTTGTTCACGTTTCTCATGGTATATTTTCATGGTATCCCAAACATCAGTAAAATGTATCATCAATAAATTAATATATGTTTGGGTTATCTGGATACAGTTGTGATTATCAGAAGCCTATTTCAGTATGTACTGCACACTCAGTTTTTCTCCTGAAGCTGATTAATTTCAAATGACAGAATTTAATTGAAGATTTGGTACAACCTTTTGCAATCATAATAATTTACAAGACATGCCCAAACACAAAACAGTATTTCAAAACTACTTGTGATCTGAACTCTCTCTCTGTGTCTCTCTCTCTTTCTCTCTCTCACACACAGAGAGACACACAGAAAATGTATCATTTCAAAACTACTTGTGATCTGAGGTCTCTCTCTCTTTCTCACACACTCACCCCAATTCAACAAAAGTGAATGTAATGATAATTTTGATTTCTTGTGAACTAAAGAAGTACACACATAAGTGAAGACAAGAAAAGTGAAATATTATTCAAGGAATATGGCAAATTAACTACTGATGGTTCAATGTGCCAGATGTTTAGTCTATTAATAGATTATAAACTTACGATATCTATACTGCTCCATGTACCATGACAGGTGCTCCTTTTTTGGAGAAATTTGCCTTTGCAATTATGCACTTACCATTGGCCATGAAAAAGATTCACAATCCATAGTACAAATTGATGAATTTTAATATGAAAATGTCTGACCTTTCCGTAATTCATATGGTAGCAAGGAAGATACTGCAGTCTCATAAATTTAAATAACAAATGTTGAAAGGTTTCATAGAAAACTACTGCATGATACTGCTTCGCTTGTTTGACATTCTGAATGGACATTAATGTACATCAAGTTCCATTCTGGAAAAGATACATCAGGGCCAATGCCAAAAATGATTGGGCAAGTTTTGTCTGTTGAACATCTGTCTCGAAACATCTCTCCTCAGCCCCAATTTCACCTCTAAGTATAAGATTAATTATAGAAACACAAATCTTCACATATAAAGCCATCATAACGTTAAAAACTGAACTAATTCTTCACAATTTCAGGGGCATCGTTTGTGAAACATGTATTTCATGTTCCAGTTTCCTGGCATTCTGGTACATGAGTGGAAATTGAAAACACGGCGGTAATTTAAATTTAGATTTAAAACAACTGTGTTTATTTGCTTGTTTGTACATATAATGCACAAACATAATGGAGCTCTACATTGGAAGCTAATGATAGTTCCCCTCTAGTATTCTGCTGTCACCTAGCTTTTGTTTAGAAGGTATGAAACTTGCCTTCATTACCATGACATCACTACAAGGATGGCTAGAACCCTCTAGAACAGGGGTGTCAAACTGGCAGCCTGCGGGCCAGATGTGTTATATGCAGTCCGTGCCCACCCCAGCTTTGCAAAGGTAAAAAACATCGTGATATGTTATGAGTTTGACACTCATGCTCTAGAACATGTAATCAGTGGCAATCCTACCTAAATAGGCAGTACTCTGGTCAATTCAAATCAAATCAAATCAACCTTTATTGTCAGAGTGCAACATGTGCACAATGAGATTAACTGAGCCTCTCTTCATGCATCCCCCCAACACAATGAATCCTACTAACAAACGCACAATCTTATTGTACTACGCGCTGGCCCCATAAGTTTATTATACTATGTTGACATGAAGTTTACATGAAGCCCATGGGTAGAAACTGTTCTTCAGCCTGTTGGTGCAGCTGGCTATGCTTGTAGGAGAGTGAAGAGGTGCTGACCAGGGTGTGAGTCATCCCTGAGGATTTTCCTCACTCTTCTAAAGCAGCGAACCCTAACAATGTCATCTAGTGGTATCAGGGGATAGCCCATGATGTTTTGTGCTGTGCTCACCACCCTCTGTAGTGTCTTTCTATCCGCGGCTGTCAAGCCAGCATACCACACCATAATGCAGTGTGAGAGGACACTTTCTATAGTGGACTGGTAAAAGGAGGTCATTAGTCGTTGTTCTACTTTGTTCTTTCGCAAGACCCTAAGGAAGTGGAGTCTCTGTTGGGCCTTTCTGGCCCCCTGGGTTGTAATGACTTTCCATGTAAGATCTTCACAGAGGCAGACTTCCAGGCATTTAAAGGAGGAAACTCTCTCCACACAGCCCCCCTTGATGTAAAGTGGAGTGGGTTCCTCTCTTTCCTTCCAGAAGTCTAACACCATCTCCTTTGACTTGCTGATGTTCAGGTGTTCAGGTGTTTTTTAGGCACCATGAGGAAAATTTTTGAACCTCCCCGCTATTCCTGGATAGACTACTTATATCAGTCTAAATTTGACAAAGTGTGAACAGCATCCTATTTCCATACATTTAAGTGTCTTCTTCTTCCTCCAGAAGGTTGAATATCATTAGTGTTCACTTTAATTCATAGTTCTTCCTTGCATTTTAGTATTCTAGTCTCTTAGGACAGCCTGAGGGCTATAGCTTGTCAGCATTTTTTTCCCCTAAGAAAGATTTTATGTCATTTGGAGTCCAGAAGCTGGGCTGGTGTTCCCAAGATGTCAGCTTCTCTTGAGAGTATGTGTTAATTAAAATATATTTTTTCTTTTTTTTTTAAAGTGAGTTTTCTACTAAATCAGTCCTCAAAGTCATTTTTATGTTCTTTATGTGGTCACTCTAAACATAGAAGAATAGGGTTGCTATAGCTTGTCCCAATCGCTGAACTCTATATATCTATCAGTCTTCAGTCATTTGGAAAGATTGTAAGAATTCTGCCTACACAGCAGTACTGACATAGGACCTACATCCAAAATATAGAGTTTTGGTGCACAGAAATTAGGAACCAGTCTGAGAAAGTATCTTGAGCTAGGAATGAAGTAGTAGCTTCAATCATTCTTCTGCTTTAACTAATTGCCCTCTTCCCCATATAAGAGCACCAGTGAAATGAAATCGACATCTGTTGTGGTTCTTAATGGAGTTGGGAAAGTGATACAAGTTCAGATGCTGTAACAAGAAAAAAGCTACAGATATAGTTCTGGGATTGCTGAGCAGATGATTTCCCATTAGCCATAAATCCCTTTGAATCCTATCTCATAGGATTGTCTTCCTATTCTTAAGCCCTCCACAATTTTACTAAGAAGTATGACCTATGCAGTGGTCTCTTGAATGAATTAATGTTTGGTTTCTCATCATAAAAAGAAACCACAATGATGAAGAAAATACTGCTCCAAGTAGTGCAGTGTTCACTATTCAGACTTTTTTTTCTTATCAATTATTGCTAAGACTGGGGTTACGTGGCAGGTGCTTGTCTGTTTACAACAGTAAATAGCCTGCATCAGTAGTGCCTACGAGAGGGATCTAGGTGTCCTGATGAACCACTGCTTAAGTATGAGTCAGTGTGCTACAGCTCCCCAAAAAGCCAACATATCCTGGGTTGGATCAACAGTGGGATAGCATCAATATCACAGAACTGGTAGCACCACTCTACACTGAGGTGGTGGGCCACATTTCAATAAAGCATCTAGCTCTGGTCACTACATTACAAAAAAATGATGAGTCTCCAGAAAGAGTGTTGCAGAGAAGAACAACAAAGATGATAAAGGGTTTGGAGGCTAAATCCTATGAAAAATAGCTAAAGGAAGTAGGAAAGTTTAGCTTAAGGAAGAGAAGACTGCAGGGAGACATGATAGCAATCTTCCAACAATTGAATGGCTGCCACAAGAAAGAGGGCATTGATTTATTTTCCATAATGCCTGAGGGTAGGACAAGAAGTAATGGGTGAAAGCTTATCAGGAGGAGATTCACCCAGAAAATAAGAAGGAAATTCCTGAGAGCTATGGAGCATTGCAATAGATTCCCTTCTAGAGTTGTGGGTGCTCCATCACTGGAAGTATTCAAGAAAAGATTGAACAACCATTTTCTGAGATGGTATGAGGGCTTCTACCTTGGGTCAAAGGTTGGACTAGAACAGGGCTTTTCAACCAGTGGTACGGGTATCCCCTGTGGTACTTTGGCACCTGGCAGGGGGTACACGACCATCCTAGAAAAGTGGTAGCAGGGGAGGGGAATGAGCTGAACCGGTGGCAGCACAGCACAAGCCTGAACGAGAGATGGTTGGAGCTGCAGGGCTGTCAGGGCTCAGCAGAAGTGCCAGGATCAGTGCTGCTTTCCAGCTGATCAGCACTTCTTTGGGGCTGTCAGGGCTCAGTGGAAGCACCAGGATCAGCGCCAGGCTCCAGCTGAGCTCGGTGCTGATCCTGGTGCTTCTGCTGAGCCCTGAAGAAGCACCGATCAGCTGGAATGATGCAGCATCTCCTGGGTCTTGTGATTTACATTCAGATGCTTGGCAACTGATTCATATTTATGATGCACAATGTCCCAGGGTCATGTGAAGTGACCAAAACCTGCTGCAACCACCCAGCAGATGGGGAGGGAATAAAAACCAAACACCCCCAACCCACCCCACCCACCCCTGCTGCCAATACTCAACAAAAATGCTCACAACAATGAAAACCTTGGACAGAAGGAAGAGCGCCGCCGGGGGGGCAGACAGGTGCCATTGTAACTTCAAACAGTCACTAAGTGAAGTGTTGTAAGTCAAGGACTACCTGTACTTCATCACTTTTTTTCCTTTTCATTTTTTTGGTCATCAAGTTTTTGACACCTTGCTAGGTGACTGGTGGTACTTGGATATTGCCATATCCTAAAAGTGGTTGTTGTTGTTGTTAGCTGCAAAGTCGTGTCCGACCCATCGCGACCCTATGGACAACGTTCCTCCAGGAACTAAAAGTGGTACAATGAGTGAAAAGGTTGAAAAGCCCTGGACTAGAAGGTTGCCAAAATCCATTCCAGTCCTATGATTCCATGTTCCATTTTATTATATGTGATCAGCATGCAGGTTTTGTTTCGACCTGTGCATATTTTTTCAAAATTATCCCTAAGGCATTAAGATGTATACTAGGCCTACTTAGAGATTTGACAGGTTCTGACTTCAATCTGGAATACTTGATGTCTATTAATTGTTTCCATTATTACTAAGGCTAGAAGTTCCTCTGTAAACATAAGTGTGCCACTTAACCTTATTTCACCTGGGCATGAGAACGACGACTATAGTTCAGACAGTTGTCATCAAGAAGGTAACTCAAATAAGAAATCCTATCATCCATTGTAGCATTTTGTGTTTCCATGCAATAATAATTGCTTGGAATAAGATGTGGAAAATGCTCAGTCAGACGAATCTTAGGTAAAACCATTCATAGTTGTTAATGCAGAATTGCTAAATAAAAATAAGTACTGTACAATAGGTAGCTCTAATGACTGTTTTCCTATCCCTTGTAACAACTTACAGGTTAAGCAAGGCTACAGATTGTAAACATGTATGTTCTTGCTATAAAAACACACAATATGCTATTACTTCTCTCCCTAAGTCATGATGTCTACAAGAAAGAAATGTGAATCACACGAGCCAGGATATCATCATGAAAATGACTATATTATGTTAATTGCATTATTAAACTGACATGCTGATGGTTTCTTATGTATGCCTTTGCTCTTAAAAGAATGACAACACTAAATTGGCATAGACTGTTCTCAAAAATATAGAAAAGGCCAGCATGTGCACGATAAATCTCCAAGCATATAGGCTATTTTGGGGAATAAACTAAAAAAAAAAAAAAAACCTCAGGAAGGCAATTAAAACCACTTATGCACTCTGGCTAAGAAATTATATTCTATGCATACAAAATTTGATATAAAGCAAGTGTTTCTTACATGGTTGTAAGAGATACATGCATACATACATACACACACACACACACACACACATATCCCAACTCACCTCGTAAGGTTGTTGGGGGAAAATAAGAGGGGAAAGGTGTGTTGGATATCTTTGCCAACTTATTTGCAAAAACAATAAAACTGGTAAATAAATAAATAATATTTGTATTTTCTATTTATAGGGAAAAGATTGATTATCCCATCTACCTTTTTTTAACTATACTATATTATACTATAGTTTAGCCATTCTTTGACAAACAACCAGCTTCAAATGATCCATATTCACATCATTTCACACTAACTGGTTTAAAAATAAGCATTTATTTTTATGTATTGCATCTGTTTTGCAACTTGTCAAAATATTTAAACCCACAGGACACTCCATTATTTTACGTGGGTATACATGCTTTCTAGAATTATTGTAAATAAAAACAACTCTGTTTTTGCATAATAATTGTGTTACAAGATCATGGAAGATTCCATTATTTTCTGATATTATAATTTGACCATTAATAACTGAGAACTTATTTTTAAAAAAACCCTTCCAAATGCTATTCTAATGTAATTAATACATTAAAATTTTAATTAAGCTTTTGTAACCATATTTTTCAAACTCCCATCTTCTAGCTGAAATTGTATTAAAAGAAAATTAAAAACAATATTTGATACCATTATATAATCTCCATCTGGGAATAATTTCTTCACTAGTTAATTTCTTCATCTTCATAGTTAATGTGAGGGTAACTGCCTGTGACATTTGTCATTGCATCAATCTCCCAGGTTGCAATATGTAATCATATGTATTTTTACTCAGAAGCTACGTGTCAGGTTTCCGACGTATGGGCTTTTAGAGTGACTCTGAGGCATTGTTTACCTTAAAAGTCCTTTATTAGCCTAATACACTGGCAAATGCTTGCTCAAAGGAAGCTGGAATCTGAAATCTCTGCCCCTTGCACAATATATTAAAACACAATTTTCCACCTTTCTAATTTTGTCATTAATCATATTCTCCAATTAATTTAAAGAATCAGTTTCCCTTCTGTTAGAAAACCCGCCAAGGCCTTATCTTCTTTAGTTAGAGAGATGGCCTTGAAAGTGCATTCCTACTCATCCCTCTTCCCAACCTTAAACTAATCTTTTAAAGCAATACACAAGTTTAACATATGAAACAGCTACTACTTCATCTCTTGTCAAGCATTCAATAACATTGAATGTTATTGCTTGACTCTACGCCCATTATGTTTGGTTGGGTTTACTACCAGGATATTAAGGCAAGTACTCAACAATTTTTGATTGATCTTGAAGAAAGCTAATGACCATTATAAACTGGACTGGAAAGCTGGCAAATTATTTTGAAAATGTTTTATGCATTGTTGCCAAACAGATATGTAGATGGTCATATTTGGGGTGGTCCAGTGGCTCAGTAGTTAAGATGCTAGGGTTGTCAACTGGTAAGTCAGCAGCCCAGGTTCAAGACCCAAGTGCATGCAATGGGGTGAGCTCTCATTATCTGCCCCAGCTCCTGCCTACCTAGTAGTTCAAAAGCATGCAAATGCAAGTAGATAAATAGGTATCACTTCAGTGGGAAGATAACAATGCTCTGTAATGTCATGCTGGCCAAATCACCATGGAAATGTCTTTGGATGGCACTCACTTAATGGCCTTGAGATGGAGATGAGCACTGCCTAGCAATGACTAGTGGAGTAAAATCCACAGGGACTCTTTTTATTCTTTCTTTTCATTTAATAGGAGTTACACATGACTCAAGACAAGCTTTACTTGTAATATATTAGGGTTGCAGCCTAAATGCTTAGTTGATTAATCAATTTATTTGGCCATAAACTAGAACTGTCTAGTATACAAACCAATGATGAAATTAAAAAGTAATATATATGACATGCCATATGTTACTAAATCTATTGTTATTATTCATTATTTTCCAGAGAAGCATACATAGCTGACAGCATTTAAAATGAATATTTTAAAACAATATGAACATTTGCAGAGTAACTACACATTAAATTGTACACAGGGTGATAAAGAAAACATGGGTTACAGATTCCTACTTTTGGAATCTAACATGAGTTAGAAATTCACATACCATGTCATAATCTGAGATACTGATGGGAAAACTCTCAGAATTTTGAAGATAACAAATAATCTAAGTATTTGGTAGGTCAACATGAAGCTGTGAAAGAGAGTATTGACCAGATAAAATAGACAAAATTGGATATTTTAAAAAAGAAAGATATCTAGCAAGTGGATTATATGTTTAATGCCATGTCTGAATCCAGGAGTCATCAGATTTATCACAGTCCTCCATAAATCTGTCCATGGAGTCTTTATTGAAAAATGTAGTAAACAATTTACATTTTCATATGAATACATGCACTTAGGATAAAAATGCAGCATTGTATGTATATAGAAGGATAAAATAGGATCAGACAGACTGAAAAGAAAACATCCTTGTCTGGATAAAATATAGAGGTGACAGAAAGGAAAGTACTGTCGGTATACCTGAACTGTGACTTTCCAGTGGAGTATAGAATATAGAGACACACTTGTTCTCTTAACAAAATAGCACAACTTAGGTCAGTTCCAAGAGTAAACTCAAATGGCTAAATTACACATGAAAGTAGCACTTCACGGAGAATTCAGTTGACAAATTCAACATTCTGTAACAAATGGTGCTTGAAAATGATTATATATAAATGGGAAAGAGCTGGGTGCAGTGCAAATATTGCAACTACACTATTCTGTTCCTTGCCATTGTCGGTATTTTAGCTGACTGAAATTAATTGCCGAGTGTGAGGAGAGGCAAAAAGAGAAAACCCTTCCTAATTAATGAAATCTGAGAAATGTGTGTAAGTGTACACAGGGGAAAAAAATATGAAAATTAACTATATACAGATCAAGGAAAATTAACTGGATGAAAGAGTTACAGATTAGCTCATCACTTGCCTTACCACGAATTCTCATGGTTTGTAATGACCACATTGGCAGGTCTATTGTCCCACCCACACCAGACCACAGAAGCTGTTATCCTGAAGGCAGAGAGTGTATTCCAGATGATAGCTTTAACCTGAAAACCTTCACCATCCTTTCATGTTATCTACCTATTTAAGTCCTCTATTTAGTGGCTTTCTAAGTCACAAAGCTCCGTAAACAGGGCTTGTCTTTCATTGCCTCATCATTGTCAGGAAAAGATTCTGAGGTAATAGATTCCATTCCTAGCTTTTAAGAACACCACAGACTATCCCACAGTTCTATTATGAGCTGCTTCCCTACCTAGAAGCATTGAAGGCATGAAACCCCACCACGAATATTGACATTCCAACGGTTTTGAGATGCCAGGCCTAGAAGGGTGAATGGATGCCCTTCTACCATTCCTCAGCTACCATGGTACATGATCAAAGAAGGCTGCAACAGTCCTGGTCATTTAGAAGAGCCATTCTGGATGTCCTAATCATCTCTGGATGTGCAGCAAAGCAGAACTCATTTGTAAGAAACTGAACCAAAATTTTAATATGATCCTTTTGCATATCCCTCAGTTTCCTTATGAAAGACTGAGATCTTTCTATTTAAATTTTACAGGATCCCCAAGCAGAAGGTAGAGGGATTCCAGATGTCCAAAATCAATGAAAATCCACGAAGCCAGAAGCCTCCATAGCTGGAATCATTTATCTTCTCATAAATGTCCTACATTTCTGCCAGGTGCCCCTCCCCTTCCCTCTCAGGGTGCATCAGTAGAAATCTTCTATTTAAACAGAAGACCAGGGCTCTTCATATGCATTGCCTGTCCTTAAAAACTAGGGCACTCAATTAATTTCACATGCCTACCTTTTATAATATACCCAGATTCCACATTTAAATCTATGAAACATCAGCATTATTGGGAAGGAATATTTTTAAGCCGACCTGAAACTTTTAACATTTTTGACATTTTAAAATTTGGCTTAGAGAGAGGCATTTCAAAAATCAGCACTCGGCAACCACAGACTCATTCCTAGCTTTGAGCCAATCGCGTTCGAAATTAACTTCCATATTCTCTGCTGCATTCACTGCCAGCTGGCAAGCACAGAATAAGGGGTCACTCAAAGAACAAGGGGTCACTCAAAGAATAAGGGGTCACTCAAAACGAGCGAGGGGGAGAATTTTGCTTTCTTTTTCTTTTTCTTTTCTTTCTCCCCCCCCTCCCCCCCAAAGGGTTAGGTCCTCTGGATAGCCTCGGATTTCCTGGCATCCGAGTGCTGCACAGCCCATGCACTAAATACTTCTGGCTGTAAAAGCACGCAGCAAGACTGATGGCTATCAGCATCATCATTTTGAAAAAGAAAAAAAGTGTCTCTCTCTGTGTGAGTGTGTGTGTGTGTGTGTGTTTAAGGGTGGGTGGGGGAGCTTCTGGCTTCAAGTCGACACCCGAAGAAGGTCCATTCGATGCCTAACACTGCCATCTATTGTCCGACAAAAGCCACCGTTCTTCCCCACTGCTGCTCGCTGACTTTTTTCGCTTCGGATCTACCACTTCGACTTTGACTGTGGCAGCTCCGCCACCAGCTTCAGGAGGAGAAAGCGCTCTCCCCACCCACGCCACTTTATTTATTTCTTTCGTTTCATGTCATGTCATATATATTTTTTTTTTTGGCAACCCTCACTTTCCGGAGCGCACCCTTCCCCTCCTCCTGGCTTCTTCCTTCGTTAGTGGAAGGAATTGAACAGAAACGAAGTCAAGTTGACGACGCCGCAGTTCTAGCCGGGACAGAAGCAGCTCGGAATTCAAGACCGCCTTCTTGGTCCTCTCCTGGCGAAAAGAAGATGCTAAAGGACTGGCGCTGCGCCTCGGAAGAAGGCCGGCTCGGGGGAGCCAAGGCCGGCGAGGTTGCAAGGCTTTCGCTCGGCATCCCTTTCTCCAGTTAAGGCGGCGGCGGGGGGTGGGTGGGTGAGGGGCAAGCGGTCGGGCTGGTCTGAGGTGGCATGCAGCAGGGCAGGGAGGAAAGGGAGAGCCCGGGGGCTCATCCCCACTTGCAAGGGAGCCAACGGACGAAGCTCCGGCGAGGGCAACCGCCGCCGGGGAGAACGGATTCCCTGCGCTCCGGTCGCCAGCCCTACCATGTCCAGAGCGCGCTGCAAGAAGAGGAAGAGGAGGCTTAAAGGCGAGGCTTGCCGGATTCAGTCTTTCGGGCCCGGGTTTTTCGAGCACCCTCACCCTCAGTCCGGGCCGTTGGGAGATGGTGCGAGGACGGAGAGGAAACGGCGAGAGTTGAGAGCAGGAGGAGGAGGAGGAAGAGGAGGAAGAGGAGGAGGGCAACGGCTCAGCCGTCGCTGAGCCCGGAGAAAGTTGACCTCTTGCACGGAAAGTGTGAGTACCGCCAGCGGGCTGGGAACTGCTGGCCGATCGGGCGCTTGGGGATGCCGCGGAGGGTGCGAGAGAAACGAGGCCGGAGGAAGCGGACGTTTTTGGGATGCACTGGCGCTCTCTCTCTCTCTCTCCCCCCCCACCTCCCATTTAATCCCACATCTGGGTTTTTTTCCTTATGTTTCGTCCACACACACCCCTAGCGCACCACTTCACGTCCATTACAGTGACCCCCCTTCCCCACCCACCCCCACCCCCCGCAGGATCCCATCTCTCCGCTCTTTGGGAGCCCATTCGCTCACCCCCGCAGTGGTTCTTTGGACCTTCCCACGTCTTCCTTCTCTCGGTCCCCGACGCCCCCTGTAGTTCACACGCACACCCGCTTATACGCTCGCAGTCCCTTGGGGAGGCAGGGTTTCTAGTCCGTATTAACCGGTCGGCACGTAACACCCTAATATATAGGGAGGGAAATGAGGTGCCAGTATAGGATATGGAGATACCGATAGATAGATAGATAGATAGATAGATAGATAGATAGATAGATAGAT
>JAKJMR010000392.1:96642-124379 GCA_024449315.1 Daboia siamensis
ATAGATAGATAGATAGATAGATAGATAGATAGATAGATAGATAGATAATTTTTCTCCATCTCCCTATATAATCTGCACCCCTCCCCCCATTCCTTAGGCCCCACTCGCGTCTTTCCCTCCTTCCCCAGCTCCATCTCTCCCACCTCACCGCCAACTCTGACCCAAACCAGCCTGGTTTATAGGTCTACATTCCAGGACTTCTGTCCCAAACGGAGCACCTTATGCTCCCAGCTGTTGACGCCTTTGGAAGAAGAACATAAGCCACAATAAAAAAAAAAACACAACTCGAGTCGTCCCCCCGGGTCTCCGGGTCCCCCTTGCGCCAGGGGTCAGCTTCGCTTAGCGTTCACCCTCTCCAGACCTGATCGCTCGTCGTGCCCCTGCTTGTCATTCAACTCCACACACACTTTCCTTACCCACACCACCCCTCCCAACACCACTCGGCAATTTTCTTTGCAACCCACCCACCCCCCCTCCGTTTCTCCTCCCCTTTCCAATCCACCTCCCTTCTCCCCGCCTCGCCCTTCCCCGTCTCCCCAGCTTGTCGTTCCCCCCCCTCCCCCCAATTCCTTCCACTTTCCGCTTTTGGGGAAAAAAAGCGCTTCGGGAGGCAGCCCCCGGCACCGCCGCTGCGTCGATGTGTGTGCGCGACCGGGGATGGGGGTGTGTGTGTGGGGGAAACTGGAAAGAGGGCGCTTCAGCCTGTGTGCAAGACTGTACGTGTGTGTGTGTGTGTGTGAGAGAGAGAGAGAGAGAGAGAGAGAGAGAGAGAGAGAGTGTGTGCGCGCGCGCGCGCGCGCGCGCGTCCGCCCGCCCGCCCGCGCCTATGTGTCCCTCGCTGGCGAGGCAGCTTTTGCGACTGCATTCCCCACCGCCTTCCATTTCGCCTCTGCCTGGGCGGTTTGCAACACCGAGCGAGCAAGCGAGCGAGCCGGCGTAGCGTTCGGGGTTGCAACAATGCTGGGGCTCTGGAGATTTCAGCCTCCGTAAGTAGCGGAGGGGGTGGAGGAAACGGGGTGTGTGTGGGGGGGGGGGATGGGGAGCGTTGATCCGTGTCTCCTGGTTGCTCTTGGCTCCCCTTCCCCCTCCAACCCCCATTCCCCACCCCCCCCCCAACCAAACACCACCGTTGCTCCCAACTGCCACTGCTGGAGCAACTGGGAAGGCAGCTTTCGCTTGCAAGCCGAAGCGCTGCCACTTCAGTGCGGTATCCAGAGGGGAGGCATTCGACTCTTCCCATCCACCCTCCGAGGTGGGGAGGGGGCATTGGAAAAGGATGGGCGACGAGGAAAAGGGACGACCCTTCCCCGTTTCGGAGAGATCTAGAAATAGAGGGAGATCGAAGCCAATACCCCCGTTCCAGTTAGCAAGCTCCTTCCTTCTCCTCCTCCTCCTCCTCCCCCCCCCCTTTTCATTAGCCTTTGCTGCCTGATCTGTAGGCATCCCTTTCTGGATGCTACATTTTTAACTTTTATTTCCCACCCTCGCAACTGTTTGGCAAGTGGGAGAGGGCATCTACATTCTTGAGTAGTTACTTCATTTAATGAATATTTGCAAGGGGGGAAAAAATCGGGAAGGGTTGCTTGGCTGCTGATTTATTTGAGATTTATTTCTCCTTTGGACCAAGGGGATTAGTCACTTCATGGATGAATGACTGTAGTGGAGCTGGGAATTGTCTTAGAAGTGCAGGATTGCTTCTTTTTTTCTTTTTCTTTCTTTCTTTCTTTCTTTTTTTTGCAACCTCTTCCCGGTTATCTCCTTGCTTGATGCAGAGTGTCAGCTGTACCTTTTTTTTTTTTGCCAAACCTTTGGAGAACAAAATACTTCTTCCTTAACCTGCCTGGACCTGATGCTACAAAATCCTTGAACTCAGCCTGTAAACTCAATAATAGGAGCCACATGGCTCTTCTGTCTAGCTACTCCAAAGAAGGCATGGGAAGAAATTTCCAAGTCCTTAGCTGGGGGGATGTAGGAGACTAGGACTTAAGGCAAGATTTGATCTGAGCAAATGCCATCTAGCCCTTGATCTAACAAATCACAACAGTCAACCCATGAGCCAGCCGCAAATGCATGGAAAATAGGAAGATGATTTATGATGGGGTGATTTATGATGATTTATTCACCCATTCCTATAACATGGCATTCAGAGAGTAGAAGTATTTGCCACTGGGAGGCAGAGAAACTGGGAGGAGTTAGGGGAATAGGGCATGCCTATTTGCCAGAATGCAAGTCAGTGACACTGGCTATGTTAGTGGGTCAAAATGGGGGCGCAAAGAGATGGATTTGGGTGGAATTACTCCATCCATTTGTCCTTCTCAGAAGGACAGCAACTGAGAAAGCTCCACATTTCCAATTCTTGGTGGCCATTCTTGGTCCCCTCAAAGTGACTTAGAGCATTGCATGGTCATTTGAATAGCATATTTCCAAAACTATAGGAAATCAGATGCTAGTTGTGTTTGAGGCCACAGGGATAGACCCACTTCTAGCATGCTTATGAAGTTCTGGCTGATCATTTAAAGGACAACACTTGTGTGTACATGCATATAGTCTCTGAGTGCCCCTCTGTGAGTGTGTAGTATTACTGTCTTTTAACCAATACCTTTGTGAAAATAACTTACTTATCAGCCAATCAAAGCAGAAGCAAGTGGGTGATGGTGGTGCTTTTTCAGACAATTTGATTCTGATAAGAATTCACAAGTATCTCATCAGTGGCTAGACCTGTCATTTTTTATTTTTATATTTTTTTAAAAAAATGAGATGGTGGAGATCATAAATTGAATTACTCAGTTAAAGAATCCCAGCTCTGCTATTTTCCTTTATTATGAATTTTAAATTAAGTTTTAATCTCCGAGCATTTTTTTACAGTATATAAACACTCAGAGCAAAACTGATTAGGAATATCAGGTGTTTGAAAAGCTACTTCTGTTCCAGGCTTTCGGTATTGTTGTTATAAAAAGCTATACACATACAGAGAGAAAAAGAGTGAGATTCTCTGAAAATATTACAGCAGGATGCTTGCAATGGCATTTAAATGATTTTAAAAAATGGGGAGGGGGTAGAGAGAGAGAGGGAAAGAGAGACAGGGGGGGAGGGAGACAGATTTGTTTTAGCAAAAAAATGCGGACTTTTCCTTCGCAGAGAACTGTTCGGACTGAAGGATTCTGAACAGGAGCAAAATGACACGGATAATAGGTGAGGATGAAAGGCTTGTAAAATGGTGCTTCTGTTCTCATTAGAACTGAGTAACTAAACTGACAGCCATTTTATGTATATTTATGGACACATTGTACATGGGGGAGGGGTGTGTGTGTGGCAGGGAGGGGAAAAAAGAGTAATGATGTAGGAAAGCACTCCTAGGGTTAGGAAGCCAGAGGGTTTCACCCTACCGTGTCTTTCCTTTGGAAAATCTAGAAAAAGCTGTACTGAGAAAATCCCATTTAACAGCCCTTGGTCTAACAGTTCTAAAATCAAAACTCTTGGCAATTTCCTTCTTCCACCTGTGTTTTGACTTCTAACAGTGTCATGATTAGATTTTCCTACTCACTCTTTTGACAGCCTGGTATTTGTGTTCTTCTCTTTTTGCCTCTTACAGGAGATAACATGTATGCTTGCTGCTCTACAGTGACTCAGGAGCAGGATCTCAACAGAAAAATGCGTATCTGGATGGTGCAGACCATCACTTTTGCTTTAACATCTCTTGTCCTGGCCTGGGCAGAGAGCATCGAATATTATGGCGAGATCTGTGACAATAAATGCCCTTGTGAGGAGAAAGACGGCCTCTTAACAGTGAGCTGTGAGAACCGAGGCATCATTAGTCTCTCTGAGATTAGTCCTCCCAGATTCTCCATCTATCATCTCCTGCTGTCTGGGAATCTTCTCAATAGGCTCTACCCCAACCAATTTGTGAATTACAGTGGGGCTTCAATTTTGCACTTGGGGGGCAATGATATCCAAGACATTGAAACAGGAGCCTTCCATGGTCTGAAGGGCTTAAGGAGGCTGCACCTGAACAACAATAAACTGGAGATACTGAGAGATGACACTTTTGTAGGCCTGGAGAGCTTGGAGTATCTTCAAGTTGATTACAATTACATCAGCGCCATTGAACCCAACTCTTTCAGCAAGCTCCACCTGCTACAGGTGCTGATCCTGAATGACAATCTCCTCTCTTCATTACCCAACAACCTGTTCCGCTTTGTGCCCTTGACTCACCTTGACCTAAGGGGCAACCGACTGAAACTGCTGCCATACCTGGGCCTTCTGCAGCACATGGATAAGGTTGTGGAGTTGCAGCTGGAAGAGAACCCATGGAATTGCTCCTGTGAACTGATCTCTCTCAAGGATTGGTTGGACAGCATATCCTATTCAGCCTTGGTGGGGGATGTAGTGTGTGAAACTCCCTTCCGGTTACATGGGAGAGATTTGGATGAGGTTTCCAAACAGGAGCTTTGCCCTCGGAGACTCATTTCAGATTATGAGATGAGACCACAAACTCCACTAAGTACTACAGGGTATTTTCATACCACTCCAGCCTCTGTAAACTCTGTGGCTACTTCCTCTTCAGCTGTTTACAAAACACCCTTGAAACCCAAAGGGACACGCCAGCCTAACAAGTCTAGGGTGCGTCCCACCTCTCGATTGCCCTCCAAGGATCTGGGATACAGCAATTATGGCCCTAGCATTGCTTACCAGACCAAATCCCCGGTGCCTTTGGAGTGTCCTACAGCTTGCACTTGCAACCTACAGATATCTGACTTGGGACTCAATGTCAACTGCCAAGAAAGGAAGATTGAGAGCATCTCAGAGCTCCAACCCAAGCCGTATAATCCCAAGAAGATGTACCTGACCGAGAACTACATTGCCCTGGTGCGCAGGTCAGATTTCCTGGAAGCTACAGGGTTAGATTTGCTGCACCTGGGCAATAACCGTATCTCGGTCATTCAGGACCGGGCCTTTGGGGATTTAACTAATTTGCGGAGGCTCTACCTGAATGGGAATCGGATTGAAAAATTGAATTCAGAGCTTTTTTATGGGCTTCAGAGCTTGCAGTACCTTTTCCTGCAATATAATGTCATCCGGGAGATTGAGACAGGCACATTTGATCCTGTGCCCAATTTACAGCTCTTGTTTCTCAACAACAACTTGCTGAGATCTTTGCCTGTGGGAATTTTTTCTGGCTTAACTCTCTATAGATTGAATCTGCGAAGCAATCATTTCTCCTACCTTCCTGTAAGTGGGGTGCTTGACCAATTGAAATCCTTGCTGCAGATAGATCTTCATGAGAATCCATGGGATTGTACATGTGATGTGGTGGGCATGAAGTTATGGCTTGAACAACTCAACACAGGAGTCCTTGTGGACCAGGTAATCTGTGAATCCCCTAAGAAATTTGCTGAGAATTATATGAGGAACATCAAACCAGAGCTGCTCTGCCCAGACTATTCTGACATTGTTGTTTCCACACCCACTCCATCATCCATGCAGGAACCGGCAAGGACCACCTCCTTCTCCAGTTCGGGGCAGTTCAATAGCACCATGGAAGAGGACAGTTCAGCATCACCTTCTGGTGGCTCTTCTTCCTCCTCTTCCTCTTCTTCCACGGTGCCTTTATCGGTGCTGATTCTCAGTTTACTGCTAGTCTTCATCATGTCTGTGTTTGTGGCTGCCGGTCTTTTTGTGCTGGTTATGAAACGTAGAAAGAAAGTTCAAGGTGACCATGCCAGCACCAACAACTCAGATGTGAGCTCCTTCAACATGCAGTATAGTGTATACACTGGAGGGGGAACTCCCCATTCTCACCTCCACACCCATCACCAGCAACATCCACAGCATCTTCACCGTGGAGGAGGAGGAGGTGGTGGTGGTCCAGCTTTGCCTAAGGTGAAAACCCCTGCAGGACACGTCTATGAGTACATCCCTCATCCTTTAGGCCACATGTGCAAGAACCCCATCTACCGCTCCAGGGAGGGCAATGCGGGTGAGGATTACAAAGATCTCCATGAGCTCAAGGTGACCTACAGTAATCACCACCTCCAGCCCCAACCCCCTCTTCCCTCACAGGTTTTGGGGCCATCTCCAGCAGCTCCAGGGGGACAAGAGGAGTCCCTCCGGAACCCCACATACAGTGTCAGCACCATTGAGACTCGGGACGAGTTGCTTTCCCCTGTTCAGGATGCTGATCATTTTTACAGGGGCATTTTGGAGCCTGACAAACACCCTTCTTCCACCTTGGGGGGCAGTAACCTTCCTGAGTACCCTAAGTTCCCTCCAACTGCCTATACCTATTCCCCTAACTATGACATTAGGCGCCCACCTCACCCCTACTTGCATTCCGGCTCAGGGGACAGTAGGCTTCGAGAGACAGTGCTCTACACTCCCCCAAGCACTGTTTATGTAGAGCCCAACAGGAACGAATATCTGGAGCTAAAAGCAAAGCTAAATGCCGAGCCAGACTACCTCGAAGTATTGGAAAAACAGACCACATTCAGTCAGTTCTGAGATCTCTTTTCCTCCCGTCCTTTCTCCTAGAAGCATTTGTATTTAATAACCACACACAAAGAAATACAATGGTGATCTGCTTCCCTCTGTGTCCTTTGCCTCCCCAACCTGCCTTTTGTTCATTTGTTGGAAGGCAAATTGCCTCGGCACAGGAATTTCCAGCTTTTGGGGGAGGGGGGGAAGTATCGAAAGGAGTGTTCATAGTTCACAATTGCAATTTCTCTCTCCAATAGGAACCAATTGATCGAGTGAGATAGGCACAGATTTTTGTTCTCTCATCCCTTTATATGGTGTGTTGTTTTTGCTAAGAGGAAGCATTGGCATCTGTAAAACAAAAGGCTCTTGTTCAGCTGGATGTCAAAAAAGGTCACTTTATCCTGTTATTTTATGTTGGATATGCACTGCTGGCAATTTAATTCTCCCTTGGTTGAAAAAAAAAATGCAGGGCACCAAATTCCCTTTTTAGCCATGAATGGGTCAGATTGGTATTTGTGGGGAGAGGGCAAGATTAGCACACCCTGAATTTAATACAAGGCATTTGTTCTTTCCCTTCCCGTTTTTTTACAGAAAACAAAAAAAGAGGATGTAGTTGTATATTTCTGGAGTTTTGATTAAAAACCAATATTATGATCTCAAAAGAATCACCATAGATGTGGACAAATCAATAAAGAGTTCAGAGATATATGGTCCATAACTGGTTAGTCAAATAACTTATTGAAATATATACAAAAAAGAAATATTTTATTGTAGCTCCTATTTTTATATATACACACACACGGTAGCATTTCCTTCAAAGTTGGAAGGTCCCTTGTGAATGGAAGAGTTTTCTTAGCCATAGACTAAAATGTGATAAAAGAAATCTTTAGACATGCATATCATACAACTACACTCAGCAAGCTACTAGAAAGGAGGGCAGTTCCTTGTTCTGCAGAAAACTGATGGCTCATAGTGGTTGTTGCTGTATAATGTGTGTGATGGCTAGTAGAGAGGACAGTATGGATAAATTTTGCTTGCTGTCCTGCACAATTTCATCTTCCTAGTATCTGTGGTGACCAGGAGGATGAAATCTCTATTAAGGGTTAGGTGCTCTTCATCCTTAAATGAGATTTTAGCTTTCTGGTGACTACAGATTTGTATCCTGAGGCATATATGAAACATCTGACTATGACTTTACCTATGACACCTACTTCCACATTTTGTGAGCAAAAAGATTCCTCCTTGGCCAAAATACTAAGTTTGTTGGGTTTTTCACCCTCACACAAGGATGTAGATTCATCAGAGTCTACAATTGGCTCAGAAGAATAGTGTGGCATTCTCTGATTTCCGAAGCAGTCAGAGCCCTGGCCAATGCCAGATGTGTTTGAAAAAACAACTAGAATGATCAAACCTCACTGACAATTTTAAGGCCAAAAATAACAACAACAATAATAATAATTCAGGGAAAATTAAAAGAAAGCTATATGAGATATATTTAATTGTGGCTGTTCATTAATACTTTTAAGAGTCTCGCAGTTGGGTCAATAACTCGGCTAATTAAATGAGGGAGGTGTAAAATAATTGCTGTTATTAGGATTATTTTATTAGCCAGATGTTTAGACTGGATTTGGCATTTGTATCAACCTACTGAGTCCTTCACCAGAACCTATTTTATTATTATTATTATTTGATCAGGAGGGTGGCAGAGTTACTTTCAATTTTGTTTAAATGATACTGGCAGTTGCAGTTGCTGAAGCCCATTTCAAATCATTCATTCAAGTAGAATTGCCTTTGAAGCGATCTCTGTTGCCCTGGCATCTTGAAAGCCCATACAGTAGACTGTTCAAATCTATTTATGATGTATCCATTCTTTCTTCTTTGAACACCAAGCAGTGGCAAACATATCCATAAATGCAGAATCAACTGTATGATGGGACAGGATGTCTTCTATGTATTCCAGCACATGTATATTTTTTTTAAGAAAAAAAAACAACTTTATAAATAAATACTTGATAACAATTTCAAATGGAAGGAAATGAAATAATCTTTACCTGATGTTCAGTTATTTATTATCTTCTCCCCCCCCCCCCCGCCACTTCCGATGCTATAAAGGGATTAAAGTCCTGTCACTCTGTGTTGTAAGCCTTTACATTCAGCTATTCTAAATGGATACTTATGAAGTTACATGTAATCGTGCAGTTTCCACTCAATTTTATTTCTTCTTGACAATTTCCTATATAAATTGGTTAAGTTATTTCAGGTGCATTTTTAACTGTTTCCAATTTTTGATTTCTGAAAGAGAAGATCATTTCTTTGGATTATTTTTCCCCCATAAGAATTGTCTGGCTGACATGCTGCTTTGATGCCTTTCTTACAAATCAGGTTCATAAAATATGTAGTTTTTTTAAAAAGGATCTATTATTTTCTTTTGTAGAAATCTGCATTCTTCTCCTTTTCCTTCCTGACTGCAAATCAGAACCAAGCAATCTATCATGAAAATATATTTCTGGAGCCCACACATTTAAAACATGATTTTGTGAAACTCGCCTGACCAGAATATTTTGCTTGTCAGAGGCCATGAATGAGATACCATTTCTTCTTTTTTTTTCAGGATGTAGATACGAAAAGTTATTGGAAGCAAAATTTTGAGAAGACAACTACAGCTTTAGTGTGTTCTTGGCTTAGAATGCAAGACATAAGGGTGATTTGATAAAAGTGTTTAATGTTATACTTGAGGTGGACAATGCGAACAGAAAGTTGTTGTTTTTTTCCTTTGCAGATTTATTCACTGAAACAAAATTTAATGAAAAAAAGTATTCTGTGCACAGTGCATGGGTTAAACTGTGAAAGTTGTTGCCTTCTAGAGTGGTGATGGCTATCATTTCAAATAGTTTTAAAAGCGAACTGGATTAAATTAAGGAAAATCAGGTTGTCACATGTTGCAAGCTGGATATGTCTGGCAGGATTACTCAACAGGCTGAGAATGCAAAAGGTCTTCTGAGATTTCAAAGGCATCTCCTGCATGATTGTTTGATGCAGAATGCTAGCTTGAATGGGACCTTAGTCAGATGTTACACTGAAATGTTCTTATTCCATGCAAAAAAAGCCCAAATGTTTTTCGCTGCTGACATTGCAGTTCTCACTGATTGTTAGGAAAAAAAAAATCACAACTGAAAACAGTATGGATGCTTTATTTTGGTTGAATGACTGAAAAAAGATGGAAAATTGATAAAGGATATGTTTCATTTCGTATTGGGTGCTGAAGGTCAGTTATTGACTGTAGAGAGGAGAGATGCCAGCATTTAGGGATGCTGATTGTTGACATTGTCATACCTGATTTATCCCTGAAAACATATCCCAATAGCTTTCTGGAGAACAATAATCTTTTGTTACATTTGATTTTGCTAATTTATTTCATTCAATATTGCATACTCAGTATGTTCTTAGGTTTACAAAATCAGTGTGGGTGGATTTAAATAATTTGTAACTCATGCAGTGGCATCTGTGGAATTGTTGCCTTTTGGTGAGGGATCAGTCTTCTGGACCTTTATCAGGGAAGGCTTATATTCAAGAATCCCTAGGTGTCCATGTGAGGGAGAAAGATCTGTGGGGAGGAGGGGACCAATTGCAATGATTTATGTTTGTAACTTGATTTCATCATAACAGAATTTTTTTGTTTTGCCATAATTTAGTGAGCACTTGATATCTTAGCATAAAAAAGCACATCTATATTGCAAATGCTGACATGTAAAAGATTTGTTAAGAGGCTTTCTTAATCTTTAGCTGAATTAAGGCGGTCAAAGGCACTCATGTTGGTGTTACTGAAAGGAAATCACAATAAATCATTGCTTGGGAAATCTTAACCAAATAAATAGTAAGTAGCAAAATAGAAGTCTCAAATTGTGTTAGGTGGTTACATTAGAACATAATGGAAGTAACTAGAAATACATTTTGCAGCAAATATATTGAAGTCTCTAAAGCACAGCAGTATATAGAGACTTTTGATGTCTGCTATTCTTTAGAGAAGGAAGAAGAAGAAGAAAGAAGGAGAAGGAGAAGAGAAGGAGGAGGAGGACTCATGGATACAGAAGGAGCTTATAATTTGTAAAAAAATGAATACAAACAAGTACTGTATGTGTTATGGATAGTTGCATAAAAATGGAAATTACTGGAAACAGTGGCAAAAGGCACATTTTAGGGGCATCATATTAGAACCAGTGTATTGCAAAAAATTTCCTTGCCAAGATCATTACTGCAAGTTGTGCATCACAATAAAATCTGGATTTTCTTTTTATTAAAGAAATCACAGAAAATGTCATGGAATGGAATAAGTGAATGATTTCCTCCAAGACTAATGGCCCATTAAATATGAAATATTTGTATGCATTGCATAAATAGGCTTATGTAGACCTCAGCTTTCCTGAAATGAAGTGTCCATAGGAAGATGGTATACATAGCATTGTGTTATGCTTATAGGCCTCTGCAGCTCGCTATGATAATGGGAAAAATGATGGTCCATGTTTGTGAAGTCCTACTACAAGACTTTCCATTATGTACTTGCATCTTGATACTCTGACATGCATTTTGTCATTGGCACCCTGGAAGCCAATGTATATGTGAACTAGCTTAAAGCAGAAATGGAATAACAGCCTTGTTTGCTTGTGCCTTCAAGTCAATCTTGATAGGAAATAACTGTCTGAAATACCTTAATTCCTGTATTTTTTCAGAAGTGTTTGCCATTGCCTTCTTCCTAGGAAAAAAATGATTGTCTCAACTGACTTTGTGCCTAAGGCAGTACTAAAATTTATGGTCTTCTGGTTTCTAGCCTGGTGCCTTTAAATACTAAGTTTAAGTTAAGTTTAAGTTTATTGAATTTATATACTGCCCTTTTTCTGTAGGACTCAGGGCGGTTTACAAAGTATTTAAAAACATCAGTACAATACAAAAATTAAAAACAGTTAAAAATAATTAAATTTGATCCCTGAAAAATATAAAACCCCAATTAAAAACTCTCAGCCTGGGCCGGAAAGCTCAAAGAGCCAGGTCTTCAGGTCCCGGCGGAATGACCAAAGGTCGGGGGCAGTCCTAAGCTCCACGGGCAGCTGGTTCCAAAGGGCAGGTGCCCCCACTGAGAAGATCCTCCCCCTGGGTGTTATCCGTCGACAGTCTTTTACCGGCGGCACCCTGAGAAGGCCCTCCATGTGGGAGCGCACAGGACGAAGGGAACTTGATGCCGGCAGCAGGTGTTTCCTCAAATATCAAATACTACACCAGATTGGCTCTTAATAATAAGTTTATAAAACAGTTTATGCTGGTTCTCCTTACTGCATACCACGTGTGCTGCCTATACATTATTTTGCTGCAATATTGCATTGCAAAAAAAGTATGCTGGAGTATCCATTGTGAAAGAGTGCGTAGTGGATAGAGGGAGTCCTTAGCATACAACCACAATTGAGCCCAAAATTTCTGTTGTTAAGTGAATTTTTCCCCATTTTATAACTTTTCTTGACTTGTGAAATGAATCGCTGCAGCTGATAAATTAGTAATCTGGTTGTTAAGTGAAACTGCCTTCTCCATTGACTTTGCTTGTCAGAAGGTTGCATGATCACATTGACCTTGGGACACGGCAACAGTCACAGATATGAACCAGTTGCCAAGCTTCTGAATTTTGATCGCATGATCATGGTGAAGATGGAAAGGTTGTATCTGTGAGAAATGCTCCTAAGTTGCTTTCTTCAGTGTCGTTGCAACTTTGAACGATCACTCAATGAACTGTGGTAGGTCGAGAACCACCTGCATTTCTAAGCATATGCAAACCACATGACCAACTTCGACTAAGGCAAATCTTTTTACAGATCTCATTCTTTCTGCCTTCATGTAGTGTCAAGGAGTGCCTGATCTCATTTGATCAGCCACCTTGATTCAGTCATGATCGGTGTACATAGCAGCTACTGTTACTAGCTAAAAACCAAAAAGACAGCTACTTCATTCTGAACTTTTGGAATTAACAGTGCTGCTCTGGAACATTGTTTCAAGGGTGATTTGATCAAATTCCCCCTCCCTCTCCCCCTTAAAAGATCAGTGATTTCCTAATATCTTCAGGTGAAATATATAGACTTAAGAGCTGTAAGAAATATGGAAAGAGGGGATCTTTCAGAGTATATACATCTCTGCAATGCCTGTTCACTGAATTTCTATTGAAGGATGTGAGACTTCTGCCAAAGCAAGTTTCCCACTGATGCAATTTTCCCCCTCCCCCTCCCCACCCTGAATTATATATTGTGGCACAATCAAAAATATTTACCGGAAGTATTTCCATCCCCTCTTGGCCAAAAAGTTTCCCAGAATCATTTAGAAACAAAGTTAGATAAAAACAAAACAGCTGAGATTTCTGCAGAGGGAGAAAATGGGGAGGGGTAGGGGTGAAGAGGAGTAGAAAAGGAAGAAAGACTACCATAAACATTTATTTAACCCATTCATCATTCAGAACCAGATGATAGTGATAATCAGTTTTTTCATATTAGAGAAGTGAAGTGGAAAAAATTTAGTCTAATAGGTTCCCTCTGAAAGAAGAGGTTCATGAACAACCTTGTTCAACCTCCATTTTTTCCTAATCTGGGTATTTTCCAGATGGGTTAATTTTAAACTCCTAGAAGTCCTTTAACCAGGATAGTGATCATTGAGAATTCTGAGAGTTCACACATCTGAAGGATGTCCAATTTGGGCAAGGCTGGACTAATCCTGATTTAACATTAAAAAGTGGGCTATTTGAGCAGTCTCTTAAGAAATGCAAACATCCAGAACTGACTCATGCTAAAATACGGTCAGATGACAGTAAAGTTTAATATGATTTTTTTTAAAAAAATCCTTGTTTGAATTATAGTTGATACATCTTGATTTTATAGATTGTTATGTTATGTTTGGTGAGCAAAGACAATTATGACCACTTCTATAAATCAAGCATAAATTGTCATGACTAAGTATAATACATGGATAATATAGGAGCATGAGAATTGGTAGGAATATCAATTTTAAATTAAAACCAAGATAATAACTAGGAATGTGATAGGTCCTTTTCTAATAAATATTAAGAGGTATAAGATTTCATGAGTTGCAACTCTTGAAAGCTTATGCCTTTTAATAAACTGCTTTCATTGGAAAAGTGCTAAAGACTGTTTTTTGCTACCATATAATATCATATTTATCTTCTTGCAATATCTACCAAAAGTTGAGTATATTCAAAACTAGAGAATTCTGAAAATATATTAATGTTCTTAAATTAGAAAATCTCTCATCTTTCTCCACATTACTACACCTTTTCTTGATAATTGGAAGGCAGGTAGGTAGGTAGATATATAAAAATGTTAGAAATTATTCAGAGTGTATAATTCAATGACAGCAACAAATTTTAATTGGAAGAAGCAAATGTTAATGGACTGAAAGGAACGTCTTTTTTGTTGCAATTATGGCAGACAATTAGAAAAAAAAATTCTTAAGGAAGTCATAATTTAGGATGACTTTTTAAAATTAAATTTTACATTCATTGCAATGTGTTCGATGTGTTTTTAGAATATCAGTGCAAGTATTTTAGTGCTATGCAATAATATTACATTGTATTAATGATTGGGTTGAAAAGAGAGATGATTTTGTCAAGTAGTTCAATTGGTTGACAATTTAGGTTTTATACCAGTTAGCTAAGATGCTGAGCTAACACTGAACAAAAGTGAAATTTCATTAGTATACTATTTATTTTAAAGAATGTTTAAACCTGGGAAGTTTTGGGTTTTATGATCATTTGGGTTCATCTGTATATATCCTTTTTCATTTCCCCAGTCAGTTTTTGCATTTAGGGTGCAACTGGGCACCCTAAAATGTGTATGTATTCTATACATTGAGAAGGATCTGAAAATAAATCTATCAGGACAATGAAAATTGAGAGAACAGAAAAGAAATTATGGTTGTTTGATTATACGAACATATAGACTGGATTGCCATATTCTCCTTTTTTGAATGTGGCAACCAATGGATAATTTTACCCTCTTGTTTTCACATTGTGAAATAAACCATAGGCATTTGCTGTTATATAGCAACTACTAAGATATATTAAATTGTTGGGAAAGCAAATTGGTATAGTAAATGCTGTCACCATGTGGGAGTACAGTACATTCTTAAGTGTATTTGAAAAATGAAATTGAGGAGATAAAAAATAGTAAGGGGATTACCATATATCATCTGTTGGGTTAACATAGATGACCTTTTATTATGGAATGTGTTTTAACCAAACTCTGTTTAAAATCAGCCCACAGTTAGCGTTTTTGAATTCAGGTTTCATAAGTAGGATTTCTTGATGAGGTATTACTAGATCCTGATCTAAGATGCTTTTGTATAGTCATATATAGCTACTTTCTCCATATTTCTTTGTTGGGATTCTAAATATGGCAGTTTAGTACCTCCTTTATGGTACATCATTTATTTGAATGCATTTGATTGATTGTCCTGGGTACATTATTATTGTTGTCATTAAAATTCTATTTATACATGTAAACTATAAATAGTTTTTTTTTTTTTTTGGCTTAATTTACAGAATGCAGATCCCAGTAGTTTTTGCTGCAATCAATCTAAGCTCTTCCTGTGGTTGTTATTTATGTTACATGGAATGTTATATATAATTCAATAGCATTTATTTTTCATTGTATACAGTATTTGATTGAAATTGATTATAAGATGACTTGGATTTTCCTATAGGGATAAGGAACCCTATGGCACATTTTCATTTTTGACTTATTGTGTTCCAGGCTTCCATTGAGTGCAGCACACTGGGTTGGTGTTACTGCCATTACTTTTGTGGCTCTCAAAGACCTTTATGAGGATATAGGCCTAAGAACAATTTAGCCCTACTCCTTCCCTCTCTTCGTCTTCTTTGGAGAAATAGAAGAGACATTCTTTTAAAGAATCAGATTGAGTTATCTTTGAATACTGGTCTGTTTCTATTGCAATAAAATTGAGGGCTGTCAAAAATCTGCATTCCATTCTACAATTTCAGTGCTGAAGGATGCCATCAGCAGTCAGTCAAGTTATCGCCCAGTGGTCTGACTTAAGACATGACAATTTTATTTTTATTTATTTTATTTTTATTACATTTATATCCCGCCCTTCTCCGAAGACTCAGGGCGGCTTACAAGCTTAGCAGTAGCCTTCATTCTATGTATATGCCTGCTTATTAGGGCTTTCACACACACCCCAAGCGGCATTATTGCAAAGTCAGCTTATTGCCCCCAACAATCTGGGTCTTCATTTTACCTACCTTGGAAGGATGGAAGGCTGAGTCAACCTTGAGCCTGGTGGGATGCGAATTCTATATGTTTCTTCTATACCTGCTTGAGGATGATTCAGCCTTTATCTCTAAAGTGTGTGCAGCAATAATTACTAGCCTCAAAATGGCCAGGCAACCAGGCAATGAAAGACCTACCTCTTTTTAATGTACAATGCACATTAACGACCTATTTCTTTTTCATGTGCAACATACACCTTGCACTTACTTAAAATGGGCCAGGGTTCCACTTATAGTATCTGACTGTTCCTACCATTTTGAAAAATAATGACTATTGCTGTTAAATGTTTCTTAAAAGTTTCTCTCTTACAGTTTCTCCCCAAGAAATTTTTATCTAGAAATATTAAGCATTGTGCTTAATATTTGTAATCTGCAAGGTGAACATGGACTGTTATTACAACACAATAGTTGCCTTTTGTCCCAGATATAGGGCTTTATGGATAAAAAGAAAACTCTCAGTAGCCAAACTCAATTCTTGCCTGCTAACAAAAGAGATCCATGCAGTTTTCTCTGCAACGGTATTAAATGGTTTGGCATTGCCTTCTTCCACAGCCCTAGAATTTCCTGTATATAATAATTTATGTATTTAATAACCAGGTCCAACTCAGCTTAATTTCCAAGGTCAGTGAGATCAATCACAAAATCAATCACCTACTTACAGATAAGAGTGTCCTGCTAATGCCATGTCCATTTCCTGAGAGGACAATAGTGAAGCTTGTACCTGAAAGATATGTTTTACTCAAGGAGCAACACATATCACTTCTAAAGATGTTGGTTTATTATATTTTATGAAATCAATGTCATTTTCAACTGGAGGGGGGAAAACTCACTGTATGGAAATAGCTTTTCTTTCATCAAGATGTCAGGGTTCTTACTAGTTTTTTTTTTTTTACAGAGTTATGTTAAAAAAACTACTTACTTTCATTGGACAGCATAGAAAAAAATTGGCAGTTGAATCAATATTCCTATTGTCATTTTGGAAATAAATAATGTGCTTTGCTAAAACATTTGCAACCAATTCTAACCTACAATCAAGAATATGTCAAACTATTGAGAAAACTGGTATCCACATGGTACATTCTCTTTGAGAATGAAGTTGTTTGAATTCATTTTGTAATGTTGGTGTCTTATGTATGTTCTAGCACATTTTTTTTAAAGAAAGGCAACAGTTGAGCTACTGTATCTGGTTTAAAAATATGCAGGTGTCCAATAGATAGGGAGAAAAAAAAAACCCTTGTTGTTTGTTTCTGTGTAATCCTGATTACAATAGCTCAAATGGAAGAAAACAGTGCATCTACTTTTTTTATTTGACTGCAGGGTGATTCTCTTTAATGCTACATTTTTATGAAAAATGCTTAATTCTTTGTTGACAGTCAGAACTGTGAACTTGGTGGTTTCTTTGATGTAATGAATGGGTCCATGCTTTGTGTCACGTTATGGTTTCTTCATTTGGGATAATCATGTTGTGCAGAGCCAACTATTGTGATTTGTAAAAAAAAAAAACAACCCCAAAAGTATTTTGAGTAAACACAGCCAATCATATTTCATTCATTAACAATGTCTAAATGAAGCGTAGTTTCTCGTAATTAATCAGCCTGATATATTAGAGTTGAAAACATTTGCAAGAACTGTAACAGTTGAATAAATAACAAAAAGTAAGTACAATTCTGTGAGCCTTTACAGCCATCTGGGGTCACATAGATTTTTGCACCTCTGATATGGTGAAGAATGTATGGCAAATGTTCAGAATTCAAGAATGAAATTAATAAATAATTCACAGGATTACACTACAGAAATGAGAGTCCTCCCTTCCTTCCCTCCCCTCCCTCCCTCTCTCCATTCCTTCCTTCCTTCCTTCCTTCCTTCCTTCCTTCCTTCCTTCCTTCCTTTGCAGATTAGTATAAAATAAAATGGTGCAGCTTTTGGGAATGTCTATATTCTTCTTTGCCTTTCAAGATGATCTGGTATATTTCTGAATTGTCAAGTTGCCTGTAGTAGTTAGCCACTGACAATGGCAGGAAAGACAGTTCGACTTGCTTGCTGGCATCTGGTGATAGTTTGTATTTTTACTCTGGTTGAAATAGAAAATAGAGAGAAGAAATGGCAGGAGTAGAAATATAACAAAATATGTTGGATTAATGCATGCAGGCTTTCTTTGCAAGGCAATCCGAAGACAATAATTTCAGGATTATTGTCTCCATTCTTTCATCCCTTTAATTATTTTGTTTCTGAGATTCTATGGAGTTAATAGTGAGGTTCTGAAGCTTCTTTCTACATATATCATTCTTACATGAGTGTGTGTTTGTGTGTGTGTGTGTGTGTGTGCGTGCGCGCGCACAGGCATGTGTACATCTTTTCAAAATTCAGAAGAGGAAAAGAAATCAAGTGTGCCTCTCATATAGTCGGTATTGATATTATCCTGCAGTCATTTTTTTCATGATTCATATGAATCTCAGAAGAATAACTAGTTAAGCAATAATACTGCAGAGCTGGCCCGGATTCTATTTATAGCAAGGTCTGTTTCTATTCCTTCCAGCAGTGGAAAGGTAAATTACATTTATAACACCTGAAGGTCTCCTTACCCTCCCACAGAAGTGCCCTGGAGTTTAGAATAAAAAAGATTGCCATCCTGTTTGCAAGTGAAAATCTTTTTCCTCCCTTCTCCTTACCTGCCAATCAGTCTAGCAGGGGGTAAGAAATCACAAAAAGAGATGCATTCCTACTGCAGGAGTTAGAAACAAATAGTTTATGGGATGTTAGGAGGAATTCAGTGGATTGAAAGCAGTAGTTAAACTGTTATCAAATGAACTAATTGCTTTACAATGAATGCATCCAATGCGTACAAAAGATTAAATCTGGAATAATTTCAGAAGAAAGATAGTATAATTATGCTGGTGTAATTGGATACAGGCTTCTTGGCTTTGTCATTTTAGACACCCAGTTTTGTTAAGGAAATAGATATTCCAATGCTTAAACAATTTCTCTCTGCTAAGTCACACATGTGCAAAGATAGACACTATTTGTTTATCAGGAAGTTAATTCAAAGCAATTTATAGTTTAAATGATGTCTGTACAAGAGTTCAGATCAATTCTTGAATGTCTGAGAAGGAGATGAAATAGCTTGGGAAATACTGCTTGTGTGAATAATAATGGTCAAAATAGGACTGCTGCTTTTTTTTTTTTCTAGAGCTTTAAAGGCATGAAACTCTTGAGCAGGAACAGGATAAAAAAAGAGAAAAGCCAAGAGAATATTTAATTTTAACTGAATAATTTACTGGCTGGATATTTAATCCTTCTTCATTTCTCAAACACTAAAAATCACAGTTAGGCTGTAACTTTGGAAGTTCTCTGGAAGTAACAGTGATTGATTTTGGGGAATATGAGTATACCTGAATAATATTAATAATACCAAGCCCAAAGAAATTCCAGAATTGTATAGAATCTCCTGCCATGGGCAGGGGGATGGACTAGAAGACCTCCAAGTCCCTTCCAGCCCTATAATTCTATATTCTATAATGCTACAAAATTTAAAGAACAGCCAGCAAAATAAAAGAATTTTCCTCTTTAAAACAGATTAATGGGGAGAAATACAATTTTTTTAAACTGTCCTAATTTAAATAAACATTGAACTTATTTATTATGGGGAATTTCACAGGCATATTCAAAACAGCAATTTATAAAATGTGTTATAAGGGTAATGTTTAACCAACAATATTTCCAAACTTAGTTGTCAAAACACATATGTTATAAAAAAAGAATGTTACTATCGTTTTGATAAACAAGTTGTGGTTTTGGAGGCATTTATTCATTTGCATTCATTTTAAAGTAAAAATCCTGATTCGATTGGATGTGATTTGATTAAGAGCTATTTTGTGATCACTGAGAGATGCAACAATGAAGAATAACCCAGCACTAACAGTCCTTTTAAAAGATTAGTCTTCCAGTCCGTAATTTGACAGGCAGCTACCTACATGAAACAACCCGTTCTGTGGCTAATTTTCACCACACAAATGGCTCTATTGACTTCCATTTCCTTGCTGCATTGGTACATGATTGACAATAATGGCCAGTGTTTACATCAAAAAGTAGCATACTTAAAAAAGACTATGCTGAAAACATTACTAGCGCTGGCTGGCTTGCTTCAATTTCAAGCTACTACTGCTGTTTTAATTGCTTTATTGCTTTTGGATTTCTTTGTCATGCCGCAGAAAATGAATTTGTGCTTTTTAATACTGAAAAAAAAAACCTTAAGTAGCTTTGAAAAATGACTTTTTTTAAAAGAGCAGCTAATAGCATTACCTTATTTTTGTTATTATTTTTGAACCAAGAAGGACTGGTGTCATCCAGAATGTTTTATGAGACAGAGACAGACAGACTGACAGACAGACAGGCACACGTGCACAGGCACACGTGCACATACACACACACACACACACAGAGAGAGAGAGAGAGAGAGAGAGAGAGAGAGAGAGAGAGAGAGAGAGAGAGAGAGAGAACAAATGATTTAACAGAATAAGACAATCAAAGAGTTGGAAGGGACCTTGGAGGTCTAGTGTCCAACGCTGTTTTCAGATAAATGGCTGTCTTTATAGCACCTGGATCCTGTCTTCAGCCCCCAATTTAATAATATTTAGCTTGTTACTGCTTTATGAAGATTATACAGAATACAGAATAAGAGAGTTGGAAGATCTGGAGGTCTTCTTGTCCACCCACCCCTCATTGGGGCATAATTATTATATTATGACCCCCTCTCCTTAAAAAGGTAAAGGTAAAGGTTCCCCCGCACATGTGTGCTAGTCGTTTCCGACTCTAGGGGCCGGTGCTCATCTCCATTTCAAAGCCGAAGAGCCAGCGCTTGTCTGAGGACGTCTCCGTGGTCATATGGCCGGCATGACTAGACACCAAAGGCGCACGGAACGCTGTTACCTTCCCACCGGAGTGGTCCCTATTTTTCTACTTGCATTTTTACGTGCTTTCGAACTGCTAGGTTGGCAGAAGCTGGGACGAGTAACAGGCGCTCACCCTGCTACGCGGCACTCAGGATTTGACCCGCCAAACTGCCAACCTTCTGATTGGCAAGCTCAGCGTCCTAACCCACTTGTAAAAGTTGACGTGGAGTAGGGTCAAGACATCATCAGTATGTACCTAGGATGTCCCTGTATATGTGCATTAGGTATGGGTGGTAGTCCTTCAGGTTTAAAGAGGAGAGACTTGTGTTGTTCATTTGTGGACACAGGTGGCCCTGCAATTCCAGTCAGAAGGCAGAGTCTAGCAAGATGGAGACATCATAAGTCCATTGTTGTAGTAACTATAGTGTTACTCTGTGATGCTGCTCAGGTTGCATTATATGTTGCATTATAGAAGGCTTTCTGGTGCTTGGTTGCATAAATGTGTGCTTCTAATGTGTGCTTCACTGAGCCGTGGTGGCACAGTGGTTAGAATCCAGTATTGCAGGCTAACTTTTGCGTTCCCACTGCCAGGAGTTCGATCCTGACCAGCTCAAGGTTGGAGCAATGAGGAGCAATGGAGCAATGAGGAGCAATGGGGGCAATTTGCTGACTCTGCTTAGAGAGGGCTGTAAAGCACTATGAAGTGGTATATAAGTCTACTGCTATATAAGTGAGTCCAACTGAGTAATAGTTTGGCTGATGTAAAAAAAAATAAGCAAGATTTCAACTGTTACTGTGAGATGGTATTATTAATAAACTACTTCTTGGTGGCGCAAAAAATATGTGGATGTTTCCATGAAGTCCCAGAAGCCAAGCTCAGTTTGATGCAGTCCCCCCACTTTTTATGTACTGAAAATATTTTTTGTCCTACTTTTTAAATTAAAATGCATTTGGAGCATCTTGCAAAAATAATTAAAAACATAGATAGTCATCTGTTTTCATAGCCTGAACACTTTATATGTGTTAAAATGAAAAGAAGCAAATAAAGCTCAACTAAATATGGTCAGCAAAAGATAGGAGAAAAACCAGGTCTTTGGGGAGAAAAGTGAATGAAGCAAACATTTTAAGGAATTCCACTCCTCCCCCCTCTCCTGGGCCAGTTACACCACTACACAAATTCATTGTGATATTGAAAACTGAACAGAGAATTGTGAATGTTTGTTACATTTCAGAAGAGCAATAACACAGTCCATTTGGTTAGAATGCAGTAACTATATATCCTGATAAAGTGAAAAACATCACAGAGAATTTTCTTCTCTAGATTTGATGCTGAATGGATTTTTGCTGGCAAAATATAGCAGCATTAGATGCTTTAAACTGTGTACAAGGGGCAGCATCTTTGATTCTCATTTGTGTAATCTGCCTAGATTCTAACGTAGATTCTAATGTAAATGCAATGTGCTGGTTCATTTAAGATTATTATGCTACCAATGTAGTCAAAAGGCTTTAACAGGTTCAGTGGCCAATGTCCTTTAATGCCCTAATTACTTTCCAATGGGGGAATATTAATCTATTTTAAGAAGATTCATGCTCTCCAAGAATAGGTACATAAGGTGTTCCTTCAAAACACACATTTTATGTAGTTTTTCTGTAAGGCATAATTGAAGACTCAGGGAATAATGCTACGAGACTTATCCTTTACTTTTCAATCAAACCATTTTCCAAAAAATGTCCAGTGTAATTGCTCTCAAATTAGAACTTGCAGTAATGTCTTACTGACTCATAAGCTCCACAGCCACATCTGTACATTTGCAGTGCTTGAGTAGGTAATGAAGTAATTAATAGGTCTACATAGATGCACACATTTCATTTTCAAGCAGGCCTAGACATGGAAATCACTTCCAGGCATGATCTTTTGAGTGGATAATAGAATGTGTGAAATGACCCTTCCCAGTGGAGTATTTCTTATATTCAATGACTCACAAACAGTCCAATCAAGTTAAGTGGGCCCAGAAATGAGTACAATTGTTCAATTGCAGGTTAAACATATTAGAATATCTCTGAAAACAAAGAGGAACCACAAAAAAACCTACTTTTTTTAACTTTAGTTTCTAAATTGGGAATACCTTTGTTTCCTTTTAAATGCTATGAGTCTGACTGAATTCTGGGTGGAGAGATATGTATTCAAGGATATCCCCAAAGACATCTATAAATGTAATGGTTGCTATCCCCTATTAGAGTGAATTAATGCCAGCATTTAAGGGAATAGAGCTGTTTTAAAAATTACTCTGTGGAGTGTGGTGTGGTGGTTAAGAGGCTGGATTAGGAGCAGGAAGACCTAGTTTCTAGATCTGTCTTAGGTCTGGCAGCTGACCGGGTGATTTTGGCACACAGTCATTCTCTTTCAGCCCTAGAATGGGAAGTCAAAAAATAATTATCTTGTGGTATCCTGTGGTAGATAATAGTTCATCCTTCAATGGGTTGATTGGGGATGATTATGATGAGATGATGAAGAGGAGGAGGAGGATCATTATCATGATCATGATTGATGATGAGTGTTTGAGAGGGGCTTTGAAAAAGAGGGGGAAATGATATGGATTTGGTTGTTGTACAGCCCAGAATGGGGCTGGAAAGTGAGAATATTGTGATAACGTCCACTGACTTCATCCAGAGAAGATGAAGAGGGTGTGTTTGTATTTATGCCAAATGTCTCTAAAACCATATCAATATCAATATGTTGTAAATTTTCCCAGTGGGTTGGGACGCTGAGCTTGGCGATCAGATGGTCAGCACTTTGGCGGGTCATATCCTGAGTGCCGCGTAACAGAGTGAGCGCCTGTTACTCGTTCCAGCTTCTGCCAACCTAGCAGTTTGAAAGCACGTAACGACTAGCACACATGTGCGGGGGAATCTTTACCTTTACCTTTAATCTATTCTTGAAGTATATGGTTAAACTATGGATATAGATATATGTCCAAGGTGTTCAAAAAGTATGGTGAACATATGTAGATGATGGACATGATAGTACTTCACCCTGAAATGGGTGGACCTTTGAGGATGCCAGCATGACTTTTTTCCATTATGTCTAGCAGACACCTCTGAACAGGTGAATAAAATAAAAGATTGTGTTTACAGTGCTTCCAGTAAATTGTTTGCAGGTAGCACAAAACATTCTGAACTGTATTTATCTAGTTTTGTTTTTATTGCTTACAGCTGAATTCAGTTTGTAATTTTAAGCCATGATAAAAAGCATGTGTGTATTTATACCTGTGCATGTATTTAAATATACAGCATCACATTTTCCCCACTGATTCAATTTCAATAAATTTCAGATGCATTTCTTCAGTCTAAATTTAGTAGAACTAATGAAAGTATGGTCAGTCCTTGGAGTTATTCTAGGTCAGGGGTATCAAACTGCCGGCCCACGGGCCGAATGTGTCATCCAGAAGCCGTGCCCACCCCATTGTCGACAGTGGCAAGAAGGCTCCGATGCATTGCACAATGTCACATGACGTTGCGAGTTTGACATGTCTGTTCTAGGATGACATACTGAATGCCAAACCCAGTACCTAACAACTAGGTTCGTTGTTACTGAAAATAGTGACAACAATAGGAAAATTTGCACGTAGAAGAGTTTCCGATGATGTGCAGAAAAGCAAATGGAAAGGACACTCATTCTAATTGTTATGTGCCCCCAAAATCTTGTAATGCATGTGTATCTGTTTCAGACATTGGGATGGTCGGTATCCAAAATTAGACCATAATTGTTAGCATACATGGCAGAAATTTGGTAGATATTGATACTTTCCCTTTTCCCTCTCTCTTTTATATCCTGGTAAGTGATGGAAAACAAAATAATCTTTACCTAATGTATTCAGTTAAAGTTAGGATTTACAGATGAACAACCAGGGCTCCAAATTCTCCCAAGTCACTACTAAAAATTTTAAGAATTTTTTCACATTGTCAAAAGTAAGAAAATATTGACTTCAGTCCAGCTACCTGCTAATTCAGTCCAGTTATTTCCAACCTTCTTGTTGTTTTGCAGAGGTTTATACGCCCAGCAGTTTGATTAGAAATAACCTCAGATAATAACCTCCTATACTTGCTAGTATATGCAATTATAATTTTTCAAAGTTAATGTAGCCCTTGACCTTTGAAAGCACCATCCCAGAAATGAATGGGGTCAAGGAGAAATAAAACAGGCAGACCCAAACTTGATCTAATTTAAATTTAGTTAAATTGATTGATTAAAGTTAATATTATTCTTGACTACATATTTTTCATAATTTCTCCACTCCTACCTATTAACATTTGGACTTAACAGGACTTCATTCCAGAGATCTGGCAACATACCAGCTGAGAAGGTGAGGCTGTGCATTTTGATGTAGATTTTGTTTGGATCAGCAAGAATGCACAGAGCATGGTGGAAGGGGATTGCTTATAGATAATATTTGTTACCTGTTCTCAGGTTCCAGAACAAGCCACTTCCACAGATAAACATCATCAGTGATATGTCAGAGTTTATTACTTGTCTTCAGACAGACACATCCTTTCCGTATGCTGTTACAAGAGGAAATACTCTCTATTGCATTTTAAATCCTCTTTACTTTCATTTTTTGTGTCATTGTCTGGTCTTCCTATAATCAATTTGATAAATCATGAAAGTTCATTTTGTTCAGAACTATGATGGTTTTGGAATTTTTCAGAAGCATGGGGAGAAAAATTCCTTCCTTCCTTCCTTCCTTCCTTCCTTCCTTCCTTCCTTCCTTCCTTGATTATGTGTGCAGGTTGGCTCATGCCAATAACCTAACTTAACATAGGTATAGTTTTCAGTTAAGAAATGTAAAATATAAATGAAATGGCAAAGATCTGTTTGCAGAACAAGTAAGATCTTCTGCAGAAGCCTCTTTTTAACAATTATCTAGGGTGCAGACGTATGCTACAGCCAAGCAGCACCAATTGTATTTATTGTTAATAACTTAATATCTTGCAGAAAATTTCTGTCACAAAATTGAGGAAGTTTGGGAGTAAATTCAGTGTTTTCTGGTTTAAGTGAAAAGGAACAACAAAAATGCCCAGGGTTCTTGATTATGGCCATCAAAACAGTAACAAACAATAGTGGTTTCCTTTAATGCTTTCTTTACCACAGTCATGCTAAGCAGGAAGACTAAGGGAGATTAATGACTCAAAGTCATCAAGTAGTTAGTCCAATATCTTAATCTTTACAGAGTACTGGCAGTGTGCAAAAGTGTATGCATGACTCATTAGAGAAAGCCCTGTACCAATATTGGTTTCGCAGAAGTGTTTGGATTTATATTTTGACTCATGCAATCTTTTGTTCACTTATAGATAGCCATGGATTAAACAATAAGCATGTGCTTAGGGTACCAAGGAAAAAAAGATGCACCACAGAGTCCCCCCCCCCCCGCCCTTGTTACTATGTCCTTAACTCTCTCTTTGTCACACTTGACTTTAGATGAATTCTTTTCAATTGTCCTTTCTCTGCCATGGTAACATTAATCTGTATTTTTTTAAAAAAAGAATAACTTTCTTTGGCATTGTTTAAAGTTTAAGACTGGGTCTGAAAATATCATCAGGTATCATTTTTGTTTCTTTCTTTCATTTGGCCTTGCTTGTGAGTTACCAAAAAGTTTGCAGAGTTCCAGCAATATAACACATACTGCAGTATAACAGCGGTAAGTAACTCTTACCTTCAGAGAGAGGTGAACATTAGAAGTGCCTTCTTTTTCTCCAGTGCAGATTAAAATCTAAGGTAGAATAGATTTCTAAGTTGACCACAGAGCATAAGGGAAGTGATCCCATGCTTTCTGTCTGCAGATTTCTGGGGGAAAATAAGCCAAAGTGATATAGATTTTCCTTCTTTTGCTGCTTGCCTAGAGATTTTCTATATCGTTGCTGGTAAAAAGCGTTCTGGACATAACTTTTCTTATTTATGCCTCTTTTCTGAGTTAAGCAGTGAAATTTCTTCGCTTACCTTCAAACTGCATTTCAGCTTCTTTTCCACATAGTTAGAAACACCACTGCTTCCCTGGTTGTACAGTAGTAGGAAATGAAGAATGTGTTTATTTATCTATGCAATAGTCTAGGACAAGATGTTTTTTTTAAAAAAAACAAATGTTTCATAGAATCCTATAGATGACAAAGGTGATGATGATGATAGTGATGATGGTTTGTTACATAGTCAACCAGATGTTCAGAATGAATTTGGCATGTTTATCTACCTATTGATTCCTTCCCAAAGGACTAGGGTAGGTAGATGTTATTGTTTGTTGGTGTTAAATATATCATGATAGGATGTAAGCTGTTCCAGGTAAAGCTATCTTTTACAATTGTATGATGGCGATTTTGTCACTACTGATTGTATTCAAGGGGTGCTCTAGATGTTTGGGAATTGCACCCAAGGAACCCATCACTATTGCTACTATGCTTTTTTTTCCATTTCTATTTACAAGTCTTTGTATTTTTGTGATTTTCTCCAGTTCTTTCCTTTCTATTCTGCTGGCCCAGATGCTGCAATGTTACCTATCCAAACATGTTTGTCTTTTTTTATCAACAATTGTTAAATCCTGAATATTATGTGGCAGGTGCTTATCTGTTTGGATTCTCAAGTCCCACAGGACTTTATTTATTTATTTATTTTTAATTTTCAATTAATTTCTCTATTTTGTGGCCCCACCTTGCTTGCAGGCAAATAGCATTTCTTGCAGATAAACCAATGCATTCATTGTTGCTGCTTTGTCATGCTTTTTCTTCCAATCAGTCTGCAATTTCCTTACAGCAGGAGGTCCACTGTTTCTGCAGCTTCTTGACAAAGGTGGCATATGCTGTCTGTTGCTATATTCTCCATTCTGGCATTGTATCCATTTGCTCTTAAGGCTTGATCTTATGCAGCCAAAATTAGTCCCTTTCTTTCTTCACTTTTCCTGCTCTTAGCCATTGCCAAATATTGTTGTTGTTATCTGCTTTGTCTGCTATTCTCTCTCTCTCTCTCTCTCTCTCTCTCTCTCTCTCTCTCTCTCTCT
>JAKJMR010000392.1:124389-147552 GCA_024449315.1 Daboia siamensis
TCTCTCTCTCTCTCTCTCTCTCTCTCTCTCTCTCTCTCTCTCTCTCTCTGTGTGTGTGTGTGTGTGTGTGTGTGTGTGTGTGTGTGTGTGTCTGTTTGCCTTGCCATTTGTTCTTCATTTGGTCTTGTAGATCAGTTTGGTCTCTCCAGTACTCAGTAAGTGTTCATAGTATACTATCTTCAGTGCTTCTTCTTCATTGACTTTGGGTATTCTTCTAATATTCTTTTATCTTCATCAATTGTCTGCTATAATTGCAATATTCCATGCCTACCTATTTCCCTTGGTAAATAGACTCCAACAACATCACTGCTTGGGTGAATGGTATGATTCATTATCATTATTTTTTCTGGTCTTGCGATATTGACCTTTTAGTTCTGTGTGAATCTAGTCCATTATTCCTACTGTGTATCTAATGACTGGAATTACCCAGATGTTAATTGCCCAGGTGTTGATGGTATATCCTCCAATGAGTTTGGACATTAATATCTTCTTCACTCTTCTTCTTGAATTCAGTGTGCTTGATATTGTCAGCTTGAAGGATGCCCAGGTATTTTTGTGATTTTCTTCATCCAGACTCTTGAAGTCATTGCCATAGAACATCTTGATTCCACAGTTTTTGCTTTTTTTGTCCTGTTGATGGTGACGATAGCACATTTGTCCATCCAAAGTCCATTGCAACATCTTGATTGTATTGAACAGCAATTCTGTTTCAAATGATGTTTTTCCAAACAGTTTCAGATTGTTCTTATCAGGGAGGTGAGATAGCCTGGCAGATGTTTTTGAAGTTTGATAGCTATTCCTGACTTGTTCAGTATTGTCAACAGAGGAATCATTGCAATGACAAACAGTAGTGATGATAGTGAGTTTCCTTGGAAGATTCCTCTCTTGATATTAACCTTTCCCAGACTATCATCATTGACCAGCAACCATGTCTTCTGTTTTGCCATTGATATTTGCACAAAATTTCTGATATTTCTATTATCTCCTATTATTTCTAAGTGCTTCATTATCCAATCACATGACAAGGAGTCAAACTCTTCTTGTAATCAATCCTAGCTACATTCAAATTGGCGTTCCTTCTCTAACAATTTTCCAAAATGGTTTTGTCAAGTTAAAAACTGATTTTCTGTTCCTTTGCTTTTTTGGTCAATCTCCTTGGTGTTCATAAAACAACTTGTTTTCAGCCAGATGATGTTGGATCGCATCAGCTACCACATCAGTTAGCAATGAGTAAGTTTTTGGTAAGCTGGTAATTAGCCCGTAGTTGAGTGGTGCTACTTATTTTATTCAATCTTTTATTATCAGGTTTTGCCAGATGTTTACCAATCTTCAATTTCATCTCTTTGCAATATGTTGTTAAACTCCTTTGCAATAAAAAAACATGCATTCATTTTTATCTAGTGCTGATAGATTCTTGATCTTCTGTACTCTTTTCTCCAAAATTTCTGCTTATAATCTATCTTTCTTTCTTTCTTTCTTTCTTTCTTTCTTTCTTTCTTTCTTTCTTTCCTTCTCACCTCATTTAGCCAAGCTGCATTTTTGTTGTATTTCTATGGATTGTCCCATAGCTGCACCGAAAACTGCAATATTGCTTTTTTGTCAGATATTGACTAGTTCAGTGCAGTCTCTTCATTGGATTGGTAGAAATGTTTCTGATTTGACTGAAATTAGAGATATTGCCTATAGTGTGCCATTCAAGGTTCATAGTTCTGGTTTTCTTTGCTATAGTTGTTATTTGTTGTTTCATTATTTTCAATGCTTACTTGATTTTCTTTGTAGGTGATATTTCTTGGATCCAGTATTCTTTGATCTTCTTGTTCTTCAGCTTCTTTTCTTTCATCTCTTCTAACTTGCTTGCATCTATTCTCAGCATGTTGATCTTATTTTCCAGCCTGATCTTGCATTTTGGTGATGCACTGTTTGACTTTTTTTCCTTTGTTGTTTTTGTATCTCAGGCATTCTGTTTTTTTTGTTTTGTTTTGTTTTGCTATTCTAGTTGCTCAGTTATTCTTTGTTTCAATTCTTCTCCTTTAGTTAGATGGTTTTGTTCTTTCTGAGGAGAAGACAGAGGAGAGGGTGCCTGGTTTGGGAATGAAAATGATTCAATAAATATGCTGGCTTTTTCTATTGCTGACTTCCCCTACTTGCTTTTACAGCCTGATCTACGTCTGGCAATGCTTTGATTTCTTTGTCCTGGATAGACTCTTGCAGTTGTTCTTTCCAGAATTAGTACATCCTTTTCAGATATTCTTTTCTTATTGGGATTGATTTATAATAACAAATAATTATTTCTTTGTTTTTTATATTTGTGATGGATAAACACTTTTTTCTCCCAGTAGTCCTACAGCTGCTGGCCCTTATTGCTCAACCAACAGTCCTATATCCTTTAGCCCATTGTTGTTCTTATTATTACAAAAAGGTTCCATGGCCTGAAAAAGTTCCAAATCACCTGATTTATCTTTCATTACATAAGTCTCTACTTTCATCATTCTTATGATTTTTCTACCTCTTTCTATTTTCTATCAGTAAAAGAAACTATGGGTAGTATATAGATACTAAAAAATAAAAATAAAGCAAAGCTCCTCCTCCACCTTCTGCTCCTTCATTGGAGGGTACAACTATTACACTGCTCAAAGTTGATCAAAAGCCTTTTTGACCATGACCTGCATACGTTTCCAGCAGAGGCTTTGGGTCCAATACAACCACTGGATAACAAGGTTGTCTCTCTGGGCAAATATCTATGGAGATTCTCAGTCAACCAGGTCATAGTTATCCCAAAGATGCTTTTCATGAGGCAACTGGACTTTCTTGTTTTTCTTTGAAGACAGTTCACTTCTCATCCAAAAAGCTTCTTCAGCTCTGAACTGCAGGTTTGAAAGAGGGGTCAAAGAAGCCATCCATGTCAAAATTGAATAGCCCTCTCTCAACAGATGGGGAGGGATCTGAAATCATCTATCTCCAGTCTACAACACAGTCCTTTCAACAGTTCCAAGAAGGCTCCACACCCATTTGCATTACTCAGGTGACCCTGAAGACACAGATAAGCTTCCAGGGGCTTCAACAACTCGCTAAAAGAATGCAAATAAACAGCTATCTGCAGGAGTATAAATCTTTCCATTCCCCACCATTCAGTCAGAGCTGAAGAAGCTTCTTGGATGAGAAATGAAACATCTTCAAAGAAAAACAAGAAAGTCCAGTTGCCTCATGAAAAATATCTTTGGGATCTTTGGGCAAATGCACCAACACTGAAAGTAAGACTAAGAAATCCCTTAGCATCAACAAATTTCTGAATGAATAGGATAAAACAATAGGTTTATGTTTCAAAAGTTTCTCCTGATGGTCTCCAGATACTGGACTAGAACATGTACTGTACTAAGTTGCTAATATTGACAACTATGCTTACTTAACTTGTACTGAAATTTATAGTGCAAATCTAGGCAGGTTTTAGGAAGTAAGTTTAACATGACTAATTTTCAGAAGTTAAGAACAGTCATACCTGGATAGTGATTGACTACAATGGAATCCCAGGGTCTGACTGGGAAGGTGAAAAAAGTTTTTAGGAGCAGGCCATAGGAAACTGTCCTGGGGATTGAGCATGATGTAAAGACAACCTTAACTCTTTAAGTCTAACTATATTAAATGGGTCTAAGAAATAGAATCAATTAGACATATAGATATATACATATAGATACACACACACACACACACACACACACACACACACACACATATATATGGGGACGTGGTGGCTCAGTGGGTTAAGACGCTGAGCTTGTCGATCAGAAGGTCAGCAGTTTGGCGGGTCGAATCCCGAGTGCAGCATAACAGAGTGAGCGCCTGTTACTCGTCCCAGCTTCTGCCAACCTAGCAGTTCGAAACCACATAAAAACACAAGTAGAAAAATAGGGACCACTACAGTGGGAAGGTAATAGCATTCCGTGTGCCTTTGGCATCTAGTCATGCTAGCCACATGACCACGGAGTCGTTCTCGGGCAAACGCTGGCTCTTCGGCTTTGAAACAGAGATGAGCACCAGCCCCTAGAGTTGGAAACGACTAGCACTCAGAGTGGCTTACAAAATCCATAAAATATAAAATGTGCAACAACAAAGACAGCCAGTATAATAACAAAGAATTACAATTGGGACTCCACAACTCATTAACCTGAGGCTTCAAATCAAGATAATTATTTGTTTCTTTCTTTGTTTAAATTTGTTGTGACTCCTGTAGACTCTGCTGTATAGCCAGCAGACCAAGTTGCAATTGTATAAAGTAGTCATCATGAACAACAAATGTGCTCACTCATTCCTAAGAAGTATGGACATTGCTGCTACTTAGACTCATAGGATTTTTAATCCAGTGCATCTGGAGAGCACAAGGTGGGGAATTAATATAATTCATAATTTAATAGGAACAAATAATATTTTTTGCAATATAGAAAGCATGCGTATCACTGTCTCATTTTTTTCTCCTTTAAGGTGACTGGTAATTGATTTGAGATACAACCTATCCTATTCTGTGAAACCATTCTCCTTCTGTACAAAAATAATAGTGCCAGATGAATGCTGGTTGGGAATTTTGAGAATTGTAATCATGTTACATCCAGAAGGCATCAAGTTTGAGAAGATGGAATGGAATTATGGAAGAAAACAGTGACCATAATAATAGACAATTAGTAATGTCACAATAAAAATGTAGCAATTGCATATAGTATGTTTATTGCCTGACAGAAACATGTAAGTTATAGCATTTGTCTGCTGATATTTCTCCTTTCTTAAGAATACCCAGATTTAGACTGGAAATTACCATATTTTTTTCCATCTATAAGATGCACCCTTGTATAAGATGCTCTGGCAGGCGAGTTTCTCCATGCCAATCAGCTGTTTGGTGGAGTGCCAAACACCTGAGCTGGCAAATCTGGAAGTTTGGCTGGCCGACGATCTTGTGCCCTCTCCCCTCCTGTTAGTGGCAAGCCCACAGGAGCTTGACACCTGTACCACGCAGCATGGCAACCCACATAGGCATGCCCTGGGCTGTGGAGGTTACCATTATTTTTCCATGTATAAGACACACCTGATTTCTCAACAGGGTGTTTGCAGGAAAAAATAGCTTCTTATACACGGAAAAATATGGTAGTCATTTTTTCCACCTTTAAAGTTATCCTTATTTTTGTCTATATTATATTAACAAACTCTGATTTGTTATTTTGGTCATAAAGATGCATCGGAAGGTGATTCTCTTTTTAATAAACTTATTGAAGTTTAACGAAAATGAAAATAGTAGGAAAAGGGGGAAGGGAATAGGAGGAAGAAGAAGTATATGGTAAAGAGGACAAACAAACAAAAAGCATTGACTACAACTGTTTTTAACACAGTAAAATAAAGTATCACAATCTCAACTTTTTACTTTTACATATTTAACATATACTAGCCATTTCTATCACAACAAAGTTATCTAATCAGAAACAATGCCCACTGTCTTAAATTTATCAGTTTTTATCATGACATGCAGAAATATGCAATTGTTGTTTGATATTTAGTTGCTTTCTTCCAAAAGTATGATTCTAGTCAATTAGATGGTCAGTTTTGTAAGTTTAGGAAACAAACCATACGTTTAGCAGAAGAAAATCAACTTTCAATAATCTCTAAAAATTCATCAGCAATCTCTTCTCTGAAACCACGTAATGCTTGCATGTTATTTGATTACAGCAACTATTCTAATGGAAGTATTGTGGCTCATCTCTATACCAAGTCTCTCAGAGATCAAGCGTCATGCAAAAAGGTATGACAATGAAGACTCTAAGAATAAAGATGTTTTTCATAGGAATGAGATTTTTCAGACTCCCAAACTTTGCCCTTTGAAAGATAAGTTCTAAGCAAATGTTAGGAAAAGATCAAAGAACACAAAGATGAAGAAGTACCTCTTTCCTTAGGAGATCTGAGTATTAAAAGGAATTTCAATGCATGTTTGAAACATAAGAACTTCATTTCTGCATTCATCATCTTTGAAGGCATGAAGAGGATGAGGGATGGACATATTAGTTTATATTAACCTGTCCTACCTTAATGTTCCAGCAGAGTTGTCCATCCACTATGATTAGCTTGAGTCTGAAAAAAAAACTTCAGCATCAGAGACTGCACCAGAACAGAAATTATGGCTTGAAGCAGAGTTGCAAGTGCAGCTGATCAGTAACTGAAGTTTTAACATTTTCACTCAAGGAGTAGAATTAAATTCCATCTCTGAAAACATTTGCAAATTGTCTTGTGATGGGCTTAGTGCATTTTGTTGAGTCATCCATTGGAATCTGGACTGCAATTCCATTAGTCTTTGGTCTTGTCACACTTTCATGGCCTCTTTGGCATTTTATTAATATGTCAACCATGATATTCATTTTGGAATAGACTTTGCCATTCTATTAATTTCATTAACCATCCTACTCAGAAGTCTTACATTCTTTTGAAAATGAGCATGAGTTTCTGTTCTTTCATTCACTATCTTGAGTCTTTTTATGCATGCAAACTTTTGCTTTCCATGCATGAAAATTCACCATAGATATAATTGCATGCGGGGGAAAAAAGGGTAGGTGAGAAATTTAATTTTCAAATATATAAAGTAGTAGTGTGATGAATGATGCAATCTTTTGGAAGCATATCCATTCAGATCAAGGTTGAAGAGAAAAGTGTTGGGGTAATATTTTTTAATGAACATCATTCAGAAAATGAAATGCTACTGTGCTCTTGGTAGGTTTTTTTTCTTTTTTTTCTTGTATTTTATATCTTCAGGAATTCATCTGCTCTGAATATTTTTGTATATACATTTCGGAGATGGACTTCTCAGGCATCAAAATTAGCTATTTAAGATGTTTAATGAGTAATTAAATATTGATGGTTCACTTATCTATAAGAATTTTGTGCCCAATATATGGAGTATATTTGTGGTGCCAGGACGAGAATATAGTAATGCAGAAGAGCAAGCTATGCTGAAGAAGATGCTCTGGCTTTTTTTTTTTTTAAAGTAGGCAAAATATATTTTATATTTGGAGTTTTCATGCAAAACTCAGCAATATAAGTCTGAAGGCGAAGATAGTTTCTCTCTACATCTCTCCCTTAAACATTACAGCATCCTTTATTATGTTGATTAAAATGAGTTTTCAGGAGCGAATTCTGCATACTTTTAAAGTTCAGATTTTTTTATCGTCCTGTTGATGTTTTTCATGTATGCCTACATAATGATTGAATTCTTTGTTATTTATCCATGATTCAAGCTTGTCCTTTAGCGTCGCAGGCTTATGTTTGTATTAACGGAAGGCAATCTGATAATTTCAGGTAACATTAAATCAGGCTTACTAATAATAAGATTGTGGCTAAGTAAGGTATTTCAAATCAAAGATTCTCCTGTCTGTCGTAATTGCTCAACTATGTAGGTCAGCTTTCATCCAAGATGAAAAAGACAGAAAGATTTGTGCTTGGACTTGTGACTTTTGCACTTTTTTGGCAAAGTAAAATGTAACTTCAGATAGTCCCCAAAGGATAGGGATAGTAAGCAAAAAAAATGTCAAAGTGAGTTGACAAATTTGACTGCATAATCATTTATATCCACCATAGTAAAAAGGTAAAGGTTCCCCTGCACATGCATGCTAGTGCTCATCTCCATTTCAAAGCCGAAGAGCCAGCGCTTGTCCGAGGACATCTCCGTGGTCATGTGGCCAGCACGACTATACACCAAAGGCATATGGAACACTGTTACCTTCCCACCGTAGTGGTCCCTATTTTTCTACTTGCATTTTTATATGCTTTCGAACTGCTAGGTTGGCAGAAGCTGGGACGAGTAACAGGCGCTCACTCTGTTACGTGGCACTCGGGATTCAACCCACCAAACTGCCGACCTTCTGATCAACAAGCTCAGCATCCTAACCCACTGAGCTACTGCGTCCCTATATATCCATCATAATCTTTCATAATTAAGACTTTTATTGCAGTTCATAAGCAACATTTGCATGGTCGTATTTACATCAGTGGAGCATTTTCTTAGGCAAGACTAAAAGGAAATCTAACTCAAGCTGTTTTCTTTTCCAACAGGAATGGTAGGTTTACCACACAGAAATTTTGTATCCTGAAACTTTGAAGGACGCCAAGGAATTTTATATGGAAACAACTCTCCAGAAAAATGTCCTTAATGGTCAAACTCTCTTCTTATATATTTTATATATTCATTTCATATTTGGGGATTGTTTTCTTTTTCATGAATCATATTGTCAGGGAACCCAATTTGCAAACAAGATTATTGTTTAATAGATAGGATATCAGCTTTTTATTCTGAAATGTGTTGTTTCTTAAAAGTGGACTCTCTTTTTCTTCTTCTTTTAGCTGCAATTTGATGCTTTTCATTCTTACTGCTGAGTACAAAAATAGTTTACTAACTGATGGGTATGTCATTACGAGTTCTGTATGTATTATAAGAAAGGTGCATACAGTATATTGCTGAAGCAGTTCAACAGTGACTGATACGCAAGGAAAACCTTTCAGCAACTCTTCAGCAGCTATTTTAAAAAACTACTCATCCCAGAATGAATATGGATTTCAGAAATGACAACCACAAAACCTCAGAGAAATGGGAGGAATTTTATTGAGGAGCTGCACAGGGAATGTATATCAGTGGGGAAGAGCAAGGACAAAAAAACATAGCAATCAAAAGTAGCATTAAATGGGCGAAGCAACATTTAAACATTGTTAAAGGAATGTGCCTTAGCTGTGAAAATTTCAGTGGAAAAGGGAGAGAAAAGAGGGCTTTAAAGGCAGTCCTTTTGTAGCAGAGTGGAGAAGAGAAAATGATATAAGGAAGAACATGAGAGGGAAATATGGGTTGAAAAAAAAATCAAAATCTGAATTTCAAGACGGGACTAGGAGGAATGGGAAAAAGAACCTGTGTATCACACTTTTTGATGTCTCCAAAGTTCATTGAAGAAGGGAGGCAAGACATTCCAAACAATAGCTGTCCACCTGTTCTCCAAGTCTGTGAATTCAATGCATTCCTTACTTCAGAGGCCTCTGGTACTCCTCTGATACTCATGACTCAGACTAGTTCAGTAACTCATAATTTACATACCTCTCTTGTTTGATATGGACCCAGTTATCCAGTCAACACTGCCTGATTCTTTCAGATTATGAAACCCATCTCAGCAGTGAGTGGTCCAGGTACCTGGAAAGATTGTATTGCTGAGTTCTGAGAGATAACATATATTTCACTTCCTGCAGGTCTCAGCCCCTTTTATCAGGCTGTAACTGCAGGTCCAGATGTGTAGAGGAACCCAACAGAACCCTGACTCCAGACTGCTAAGAAGAGCTGTCTTCAGATGATTTACAGAGAGTGCATGGAATAAGCAAAAACTTGCAAGATGGTAAAGAACTCAGAGATGGCTGACCATCTTGAGTAATTTCTCTTGGTACTAAAAGAATCATTTCCTCCACTTCTGGTTGGCCAAAAAAGAAAACCATACCGGGTGAATACTAGAGATGCAGCTGAATCATCCCATTACCAAAGGGTAGGCTCACAAGTTCAGATGGTTAAGAAGAGCTTCAAGTAGTCTTTGCAAAGTTAGACATTTGCAGAGCTATGGGCTGTGATCAGATTTCAATCTCGGGACTGAGTTATCCTTGAGTTCAGTGCTGAGTGTGGTATGGCCATGTGTAGTCTACAGGAAACAGTGACTCATTTCTGCTTAAAAGGAGATATGTTTAGGTGGGAGGTAAATACGACATGAACACGTTCACTTTCCCTGTGAATTCCAGATAACAGTGTCCTTTTCAGGAATTATTAAAATCAATGACACTTACCATGTGAGTTTCAACGTTCAACAGTCATCTGTGAATTTATTTTGTCTCTCTGTAATGTACCCTTGTCTGGACTATAGAAACCCTTCACCCATTCTCTTGAAAAATACGTGTAAACTTTCCATTTAGTTCAAACTTTTTGGGAGGGATGGGGGATGTTTTTTTTTTCTCCTTGATTTTTCTTCTTCTTGGAATTACTTACTTACTTAACTTCCCAGGTTAACCTCTAGCTTTGGAAAGTCCTAATTATCTCCCAGTATGTTGGTTAATATCCCAGTCCTAGCCTTGCCCAAGTGCTTCTTAATAGGGCTGTGCAAAACTAGATTTGAAGGCAGAAAAGAATTTCAGATATCACAGGGTGCAAACATAAATTTATCTGCATTTTCTTAAAAACAGCCACACATTTTTCCCAATATTGTGTAGTTATCTCTTGCAGCTTCAAGTGCATATATAAGGAATATTCTTTTCCTCTTCACCAATCTTTCCTGGTAAATGCTCAATCTACTATTACAGTTTGAAAGGTCTTTATATTTCATGGGTCAGTGGAATGAAGCAATCTTTTTGCACAAGCCTAGTTTGCAACCCCTGTAAAATGTCAAAAGACTTGAAGAAGAAGATCATTAAACAATAATTTATTTCAATCAAAGATAGTTCAACCCAAAAAGCCTGAGCTGCTAGAGTGATTTACTGCTGGAAAAGTTCACAGTTATACTTGAAAGATTAAGAAGATGGAAAATGTACACAGTCTAGTGATAGTGTAAGGAAGAAACTGCCTACTGATATACTGTTAATTCAAGCACATACTTTAAATCCTATTTTTCTTAATAATGGTTTTGAGTTCAGTTTAGAAAAGGTTTGTATCTAGTTCAAGAGTGAATAATTTGTGATCTTACAGATGTTTAATCTACAGCTCTGATCCCCAGCAGATCCAACAATACGGCCCTTCATGAACTTTTCTTGGAACCAAAGAACTTCTCAAACAGAAGAGAAGAGTTCATAAAGGGCTGTATTGTTGGGTCTGTTGGGAATCAGAATTTTAGACAGTAACATCTGGAGGGCTACAAATTGTTCACTCTTGAGCTAAAGTTGGACATTTATAAACAGAACTAAAAATAATTTGGGCCCCTACCATTCTGTTCTGTGTAAACGTAGTGGTACAAAGTGCTAGCTTTCCTGCTGTAAAGTATCTGTTGAGAAGAGATGTTTAGAAAACTGTTCAAGGTGTCAATAGTTGGCAAGACATTGCAGTAAATATATTTGCTGGCTGAATGTTGTTTGCAAAAGAGGAATATTATGGTAATTAGGATTTACTTCATACAAACTGGTATTTGCATGGAATTTGCTTCCTAAATGTTCTGCCTACTGGCTAGCATTTATGTATGGTATGAAATGATATCCTATTCCCATATATTTCCTGATTATTCCAATAAGAAAATAACAGAATAACAGAGTTGGAAGGGACCTTGGAGATCTTCTAGTCCAACATCCAGCTCAAGCCTATACCATTCAGGACAGGCTGTCCAGTCTCTTCTTAAAAGCCTCAAGTGATGCAGCACCCACAACTTCTGGAGGCAAGCTATTCCATTGCCTAATTGTCCTCACTTTTAGAAAGCTTCTCCTTATTTCCAGGTTGCTTCTCTCCTTGATTAGTTTCCATCTGTTGTTTCTTGTCTTGCCTTCTGGTGCTTTGGAAAATAGGTTCACCCTCTCTTTTTTGTGGCAGCCCCTCAAATATTGGAAGATTTATATCATGTCACCCCTAGTCCTTCTTTTCACTAGCCTAGACAAACCTAATTCCTGCCATCGTTCCTTATATGTTTTAGCCTCCACCCCCTTAATTATCTTTTTGCTTTTTTCTGCGGTCCTTCCAAGAGTCTCTACGTCATTTTTATAATATGGTGACCAAAACTGGGTGCAGTATTCTGAGTGTGGCCTTACTAAGGCTTTATAAAGTGGTACTAATACTTCACATGATTTTCATTCTATCCCTCTGTTAATGCAATTTAGGATTGTGTTGACTTTTTTGGCAATTGCCACACACTGCTGGCTTGTATTTAAATGGCTGTCCACTAGAACTCCAAGATCTGTCTTACAGTTACTGCTATTCTGAATCTGTACATTTGATTCTTCTTGCCTAAGTGTAAAACCTTACTTTTTGCTGCTTTGAATCTCATTTTGTTAGATAGGGCCCAGTTTTCAAATCTGTCGAGATCTGGATATTGAGCCTGTCTTCTGGGGTGTGAGGCCAGCTTATTCCAATATTTATTCCAATCCAGCATTTGAAAGCCATTTCTCAAGGAGTAGGAAAAGGAAACAATTATTAATTGTTGTATATCAGCTTTTACTAACTTTGTGTCTCCCAAACAGCAATCCCAATGCATTTTGAGGACAATTTGTTTAGAAAGATTACTTTATCTCCATGGTAACCATACTCAAAGCTCAGTACATTTAAAACCAGTTCTAAAACTGTGTAAAAGTACTGCTTGAATATCACAGATAATCTTTGAAAGGCCATTTTTTTTAAATATGACATAAATATCCCATGCTAGAAAACAAACAAACTGTATGTGTGATCATTTTAACTGGAGGGATTCTAATGTGCATATAAAGTTCCCAGCAGTCTCTCTCCTTTCATTTCAAAGCATGTGAGGAGGAATTTAATTATATTCACACTGAGAGTACACACTTTATCCAGGAGAATCAAATCCTGCTATCTAGTATAGATTGACTTTGTCACCTAATATACAATGGCAAGGAAGGATTAAAAGGAGAAAAGAGCACAATCTTTAATATTTGAGAAAAATGCAAACTGGTCATAAAGGGTTCTCTGTCCAGTTGTGTTTGACTTCAGAGGGTCCTGCTCATCTCCATTTCTTAGCTGAAGGCTGAGGGAACAAGCCTTGTCTAAAGACACTTCTGTGGTCATATGGCCAGCATGACTATACACCAAAGGCCAAAGAATTCTGTTACCTTCTCACCAAAATGGTACCTACCGTGTTTCCCACAAAAGAAGACCTGGTCTTATTTTTCTTTTGCTTCCAAAAGAGGCACCATGGCTTATTTTTGAGTTAGGCTCGGGCAAGAGGTCTTTTCCAATCACCTTGCTGTGGTGGCACAGACCGCCCAGCTGGCCCATTTCTTCTGTGGCTGAAGGAGTAGCTTCATTCTGCAGCTGAGAATGGAGCCTGCATTTTGCAGTCAGAGGCCTTTCTGCAGCCAAGAACCAAGCTACAGATTGAATCCATAGCTTGGTTCTTGGCTGCAGTGGCCTTCCGGAAACTCCATTCTCTGGCAGGCTGGAACTCCATTCTAAGCTGCAGAAATGTTGAGCTCAGTTGCGGTTGTAAGTTGACGATTACCTGTACATTTGAATTAGTGCATAAAACATTTGAAACTACTAGTCTGAAACTCACTTTGGGGTCATGTATTGCAAAAAAGTACAACACGTTCCAGTCTTGGATTCATTTCCTTTAACAAATACTTGTATTTGTATTTGAACCATGTGCATATTTATTTCTATCCCTCCTCTGTTTTATCTCTGACTTCCTTTGTTTGCTTGACGTAATATTCTTGTCAGTCTTCATTTCAAAGAATGAGATTTAGAAAGGAGATGGCAGTTTTATACCAGCATCTTTAGTAATAATGTTCAATTTTTCAATATTCACACAGGGTTTTTTTTTAAAAAAAAATCAAATGTGTGCTTTTGCTGTCTTTATTCTCTAAAATAAGCAATATTTTATTTAAAATAAATGCTAGCTACCCTCTCATGATTAAAAACAAATGACTCTTTAAAAAATTAGCATTTTCTTGTGGAAAAGAATGGCCACTAGAAGGGTATAACCAAAATCTATATCATGAGAGAGTTGGACCTCAAATTTTATTATTGACAAAATCCTGGAGTTAATGCATAATAGGAAGATTGGTTGTTGAATTGCTATAATGTAGCTATCCCTCCAGAGGATGAATTAGTTTATTGTACTGAATATTGATTCCTGCTTTTATGCAGTTATTTACAATGCACAGTTGTAGTGTTAGATTTGATTATTTCATCTGTCTGATTTTAATTGGTAATTATAGAGTTAGAAGGTCTATACTAAGTTTGTTGAATGGTCTATAAATCCTTTGGATGGATGGATGGATGGATGGATGGATGGATGGATGGATGTAAAGACATATGGATAATACAAGAGTACCCATGAGCAAAGAGACTGGAAGGACACTGTGTGACTTCTGGTCATAATAATCAATAATAGGTATCTGATTACATTACACTTCAAGAGTTCTACTACGCCAGCTTCATATCTCTCTCTCTCTCTCTCTCTCTCTCTCTCTCTCTCTCTCTCTCTCTGATCCCATTCAAAATCCTTGACTATCTACTCAGAAAGTGTAGGAAAGTCTTTTCCTTTCACACTGTTTCTTAAGGATCCTTCTCAAGCAGACTTAAGTATACCTTTTCCCAGATGGTGAAAATGCATAAATGGCTGAGATGATTTTGCTCTGCTCACATAGTTATAAAGCAGGTGTGTGAAATCGGTGGCCCTCGGGCTGGATGTGTCATGTGCACGCCATGCCCAACCCAGCTCTGCAAAGGAAAAAAAGTCACAAAATGTCATGATACATCACATGACGCAATCGAGTTTGACATCCATACTTGGCTGAGACATAATTTATCACTCAATGGCAAAGTGGTAGAACTCTCTTACACAAAAGGAAACTACTCTGGTATCTTAGGTGAGAATGGCTGCTAACCTGAAGCCTACAAAACAATCTTGATTTCACAAGAGAATCATACCCAGATTTCTGGAGGATTTATCAACATGTGCAAAGGGGCCAATTAGATCTACAAATTGGATTGCAAAATATGTCTTGCCTTTTTAGAAAACCTTTGTAATAGTTAAAAACAGTTTAGATGATGGGATTAAGCTGAACACAACCCCTGTTCCCACCAATTACGTACATGTTTATAAAGGAAGCCTCCAAACAGAGTTTCTAGGGTATCACGAGACTCGGACAAGATTTAATTCATATTCCAAATGTAAACACAAAAAGCTTTGATTCATAGTTCTGATTCATAAAGACAAAGCATGAATTCCTTCAAATGAATTCATGGTTGTTGTTTTTCCCAAAGGTTGTAAAGGGCAGGCATCAAAATACCTGAAACTGCTTGCTAGTTTTGCAGGATTAAATGAAAATAGCCAAGACAAGGCAGCAAAGAAAAGAAATTGGTCCCAGTAGGTTTCACCTTAATCATGTCCACATTTCACCACATTACTACATGAATAAGGACAATACACAAACCATCCTACTTTAAAATAAAATACTATCCAAAAACTGCTTAGAAAGTAATCTGTGACTAAAAATGGTACAAACATCCTAAATCCTTTGGCTATTTACTTTTTTGGACTGGTAGACTGATAGGCAAAGATAGCCTTTTCTGATATTGGTGTTACAGGATGTCAAATGCCAAATCCATCTATAATTTAACACTGAGGTTTCTAGCAGCAAGAACTTTAAAAAAATGTGAATCCACATTTCTGTACTCCGACCACTTGCTTTTTAGTTGTGTCATTTCCCATGCCTTTTTTAGACTTTTAATTAGATGAAGCAGAAAAATGCCAAGGACTAGTCTCATTGTGACCTAAACTTCCATCATTGTTGCTTTCTGAAAATACTATAGTAGAGAAAAAGTTTGTGTCCATAGTTATAAACAGGTACCAAGGTTGCTGACAGGTCAAAGTTTGTTTCTGAAACAACTTTCTTGAACTGAGCAACTGATAGACATATGCATAAAAATGGCAACCTTGCATTTCTGCAGAATCTCTCATACTTGAGAGACTATAGCAGGTTATCATACATGGAAGGACAGTTGTACCTCTGTTGGAGACTTTGCAAAACCAGACAGCAAATAATATCTTTATTTCTAAATTTGTCTGAAGCAAACTGAATATACAGAATTCAATTCAGTGCCTTGGAGATTTGATTCAGCTGCCTGATTCAAAGGAGTGATTTAATCAGCTCTCTTTTGAATTGAATCATTCCTTCAAAAGTTCATACAGTCTACTATACTTCTACAGCAAGTACACAAGACCAGGAGTACAAGTGGCTGAACAATACTACAATAGGATAGTGAGGATGATAGGTGTTTCATCTGCAAAACTTCAAAGGGGTTCTTTGCTTTGATGAATGTTTGTGACAGCTGCTCCTTTTAAAGCTGCTTTGCAAATAATTTTAGTTTCCTCAGTTTGAAAAGTTAAGTGGCTGAGTTCATTTTGCTTTACTTCCGAGGCCTCCTTTAGCACTTGCAGTAGCTCGATGAGGCTTCTAGGCACACCCTGCCCTGTTGGAAGCCATCTTCTGCTGCTTCCACTTACAATCAACCCACTTCTTTGGGATATTTGAACTGCTGAAAGAGTGAATACATGAAATGCCTAGTTGATGAAGGTCAGGTCTTTTTCTTGCCACTTTGGAAAAAACAGAATCACATCCTCCACATAAAATGATGTGGCAAGGAAGAGAAGCACAATCGAGGTGAACCCAATATTTTTACAGAAGCGTAATAGTGAGAATTCTTATGCTTAAAGCAATATTTTCTATACTATACAGTCATCTTATGTACCTTATTCTTTCCAGCCAGATGAACATCATTCCTACATGGTGGAAATATCAGGAAGGATTCCCAGATAAACATTCAAGTATCTTGTACCCTTTATTCTGATGTTTAGATTGAAGCACATGTTTGTTCATTTCAGTCCATTAGAGAAAAAGAAGTGTTGAGACATCCTTTAATGAGTTACTTAATGGAACCAATTAACACAGCATGAATACTGAATTTCTATTTCAGCTAAAGGGATTCAGAACTGGAGAGAATCCAAAAGGGTCAGGTGGGAGGTTTTCACACATACATCGCAATTTCACCCCATAACACACATTATACATCTTGCCACCCCTGAATGGCTGCTGTTCCTAATAACCAGGGGATCTTTTAGAGCTGCATTTCCAGCATTTAAGGAGCAAAACAACAATAGCAATAGCATTTAGACTTATATACCTCCCCACTCTCTAGGCGGTTTACAAGGCAAGTATTATTTGCATATTGCCCCCAACAATCTAGAACCTAATTTTACTGATCTCCAAAGGATGGAAGTATGAGTCAACCTTGAGCCCCATCAGGATCAAACTACTGACAGTGGGCACAGTTTGCCGGCAATAATGCACTTTAACCACTGCACTAACGTGGAAAAGATGAAGAGTTTCAAGTTCAGTTTTTTTAAAAAAATCTATCATCCTGATTCAAATTGTAAGTCATAGCCGTATTGGAGACAGTAAGAGTCATTTACCACTTCTATAACATTTCTGCTTTCTGAATGACAAAATTGTAAAAAATAGTACGTGGTTCCAAACCACGTTTTGACATTCCCCAAACTGCAAATGGAATGCCAGGAATGAAAATTCTAATACAGGCTTTTCCAAGCAGGTAGTTTTCAGATCTGTTGAACAACAGCACACATAATTCCAGAGTTTTGGGAATTATGGAGTTGGTAGTCCTGCATCTAAAAATTGTCTGTTTTATTGGTACATAGCTCTTTGATTACAGATTTAATTGATTTCAAACACACATTGTTATTCTTACTGAGTTGTTCTTTATATATATATATATATATATGTAGATCTTTGGTCATTCAGGTTTTTTCCCACGTAGAATTGGAGGTATCAGGGCAATGTTTTGACGAAATCTCATCCATCATCCTCAGGCTGGTGACTTCAGCTTCGTTCCCAGAAGAACAAAGCTGAAGTCACCAGCCTGAGGATGACGGATGAGATTTCGTCGAAACTTTGCCCTGATACCTCCAATTCTACATGGGGAAAAAATCCGAATGACCAAAGATCTACATACAAACACCCACGAAAACCTCAGATATATATATATATATATATATATATATAAAATACTGTTGGTTTTACTAATGGAAAGGTAAGCAGATAATAAATAAAAGTGTTATTTGTGCCTTTGAGTCCAAGTTGACTCCTAGTGGCTGTCTGGACTGGTCCCTCAGTTTTCTTAGCAAAATATTGAGTCTTCCTGGGGCTGAGAGAGAGCCTGTCTCAAGCTCACCCAGTAAGGCTTTGTGCCTAAGGCAAGGTCATATCCTCCCAGTTACTATTAATCATTAGACCAAATTGGATCTCAAAATATAGAATTAGATTTTTTTTTTTCAAGAAAACATGCCGTGGGGATCGAACATTGGTGTTTATTACTGAATAGGAGAGGGCAGGAATATACAATAATGTTTGTTATGTTTGGGAATTGTGAAAACAATGGAAATGATGGTTTAAATTAGCATGATAGTGTTGGTATTGGAGTTAACTCTGGCAGAAAGTCCTGAGTTACCACAGAGCTACAGCAACAGGCCTATTGTATGGCTATCTCTGGAGGAAGATTTTGGCTGGCTAGCTGTACTGGGATGATCCTGTGGAGATGAGCCAACCTGGGCTTCATAATTACTACCCCAAGGGCTGGGAGAACAGCCAATTTTCAAAGTTTCTGGAATATCATCAGGATGAGAGATATACACAGAGAGCAGGTACCATAACAGAAAAGACAACCTTTCTGAGTCTGATTAAAGGCATAGTTTAATTGAGGTGATATTGATTGACTTGATGAGGCAATGTGGCATACAGTAGCTGAGACAGTGTGCTGCAACCGTCCTGCTGTCTTTGATTTCTCAGCGGCTTTTGATACTACCAATTATGGTATCCTTCTGGACAGCGGTGGCTCAGTGGGTTAGGACGCTGAGCTTGTCGATCAGAAGGTCGGCAGTTTGGCGGGTCGAATCCCGAGTGCCGCGTAACAGAGTGAGCGCCTATTACTCGTCCCAGCTTCTGCCAACCTAGCAGTTCGAAAGCACATAAAAATGCAAGTAGAAAAATAGGGACCACTCCGGTGGGAAGGTAACAGCGTTCCGTGCGCCTTTGGCATCTAGTCATGCTGGCCACATGATCACGGAGACGTCCTCGGACAAGCGCTAGCTCTTCGGCTTGAAACGGAGATGAGCACCGGCCCCTAGAGTTGGAAACGACTAGCATGCATGTGCGGGGGAACCTTTACCTTTACCTTTACCTCTGGACAGCAATGTGATTGGAAGTGAGGGACATGGTGCATTGGTGGATTTTTTTTCCTTTCTCCATGGTTGGTTTCATTTATTGTTTTTGAAGGAAAGATCAAGTCTGAAGTCCCTCAACAGTGGGGCATCACACTTTTGACATTCTTGCCCCTTCTGTTTAAAATATACAGTGAATGAGGTCATCAGTAGACAGGGGATCACATATCATTAAAATGCTGATTATATTTAGGTGTAATTTTTTAATGATTGAATGATTAAATGTTTCCACAAAAGTCTTTCTCCAGTGTTTAAATTGTGAGGGTTTGAGCAGAAAGAAACTTTTAAATGCAAGGCTAGCTACACCTAGAGGCTATGGTTTTAAGAATATTAAAAAATGAGGACTCTCCCTCTTTAGTTCTGAATAGGGTGGAACTCTCACAGATGGAAATGATTTCTGGACTGATGGCTCCTGCTTGAAGAGCAGGTGACATCTTTGAACAGGAAAGCTTTGTCCAAATTCATCTTGGGTACCAATTGCATTTGTTCCTGTATCAGCAAAACCTTCTCACAATCACTCATGCTTTGGTCCCATCACATATGAACTGTTATAATACACTCTGCATGAGGCTGTCTTTGAATACTACTCAAAAGCTTCATTTGGTTCAGAATGCAGTGAAGTGAGCTTCTGTAGGAATGCCTTTATTAGACCCTTATAGGACTTGTTCTTTGGGAACTTTGGATTGCCAGATGCCTCTAGGTTTGATGCAAGGTCTACAAAGTCATATATGCCATAGGTTCTAGTGAACTGATAGACAATCTCTCTCTCTCTACTTTTAAGTTCAGGCAAAACTGGCATGCTCCAGATCTCATACATTAAACCATGTCATCTAATGGGACTCTGAAAACAGTCCTTTTCTCTCAAAATGCCCACCCTGTGGAACAGCATTCCTCATAGATTTGAATGGCTCCTACCTTCCATTTCTTGAAATGAACTTTGAAGACCTAGTTCTTTTCCAGACTGGGATGAGTTGTTAGCTCCCTTTTGAGGGTCTCTTATATTTGTTTTATCAGCTTAAATATTTTTCCTTCTATGATGTTCTCTTTCTTTGATTTTTAATTTATATGCCATTTAGAGTTATCAAGACACTGGGCACCTTTAGAAGCATGAATTATTTATTAATAAATATATACTGTACGATCTACAGCATGCTCATTTCCACTTTTGCATTCTATGTTCAAAGAGGCTATGTTCAAAATGTATTTATATATTTTAGAATGGCATTAAAGTAGTGCTTTGCAATAAGCAGACCTACCACCTATGATCCAATTAACTAATATATAATAAAACATTAAAATGAATTTCTGAATTGGCTTGCTCCACTCTGGAGTTTAGGACAATTTCCTACAAAGACAAAGACAGTACTAGATGTGATGTAAAAAGTATTTTTTAAGCATAGACTTCAACTCTCCCTATGGATCTTAAGATGGTATAGTGGTAATGAAAAAAAGAACAAAAAAGATAAGGGAGCAAAACAAAGCTCATAGATGAGATATATATCCCATAGTATGTACCAACATGGCTTTCAGGATTCAATGGGAAGATTTCTGAGTCTGTGTGAACAATTTGTATACAATTAGCCCTATTGATGTAGGAACAAACCTCACATTTTTCAATTTTTCTGTATTATTCATACAAACTTGAATGTGAATTGGGATTATGGAAACAAGCCAAATGAATTATGGACTTTTTTTGAAGTTAAATGGGGTGATCTATTGAAACTGGATCTATTGTGATAAGAACAGGAATGTCTGCCTGTTGATGTCTGCCAAAAGACCACTTGAAATATTTTTTGACTAAATGGTTATTGAGCCATTCTTTTTTGTAAAATGTATTGTTGACAGTTGGGTCATTTATAAACATATATGTATTTCAAGGTGTAAATTTTTATTTTTATTTTTATTTAAGCACATCCACAGAATGAAATAGAATTTTGCTCTAACAATGTAACCCACAATAATAACATGGATCAGTTTAGACTATGGCCAATATCTACTTATTTTTCTTTTTATTTCAGCAAATGGATCTTGTGAATGGTTATTTTTTAAGCAAGTGTTATGCACATCAGTTCATGTTCAAATTCTTAAAGTTTTGTAATTCATTCCTAGCAAAATATATCCTTATGCTCTTGTTAGATTCCAGAATAGAATTTCTCCGAACTGCTGCACGATCATAAAATAGCAACTACTCATTATTTCTTGGGGACAACTGGAATGAAGGTTGACCTGATTAATCAGAAGGGGAAAGAAATTCCCTACAAATCAGGACAGGTCTAAGTAGCTCAAGTAAATTTTTCCAAAGGTAGGATCTTTTTTTCAGCCGTAGCACCTCAATTCATTACTTGATAATTTCAGTTCTGTCAGAATTTCCTGTGTTGTTTATTTGTTTGTTATAATTCACCCACTCCTGAAATCCTTTCTCTATCTATCTTTCTCTATTTAACAAAATGAAATTCAAATGGTGAGAAAAGTAAGGTTTACACTTAGGCAAGAAAAAAAACAAATGTACAGATACAGAATAGGTAGAACCTGGCCCAATAGCAGTAAATATGAGCCAGCAGTGTGTGACAGCAGCCAAAAAAGCCAATGCAATCCTAAATTGTATTAACAGAGGGATAGAATCAAGATAATATGAATTATTAGTACTGCTTCATAATGCCTTGTTAAGACCTCATTTGGAATATTGCATCCAGTTTTGGTTGCCACGATATAAAAAAAAAGATGTTCAGACTCTAGAAAGAGTGCAGACAAGAGCAACAAGGATATTAGGAGACAGGAGGCTAAAGCATATGAAGAAAGTATGCAGAAATTGGGTATGTCTAATTTATGAAAAGAAGGGCTACGGGTGACATAATAGCAGTCTTCCAATATTTGAGGGGCAGCCACAAAGAAGAGGGGTTCAATCTATTCTCCAGAGCACCTGAAGGCATGACAAGAAGCAATGGATGGAAACTAATCAAAGAGAGAACCAACCTAGAAATAAGTAGAAATTTCCTGACAGTTAGAACAATCAATCAGTAGAATTACTTCCCTTCAGAAGTTGTGGGTGCTCCATCAGTGGAAGCTGTTAAGGTGATTGGATAACCATTTGTCTGAAATAGTCTCCTGCCTGAGAAGGGGGTTGGACCAGGAACCTTCAAGTTCCCTTCCAACTCTGTTATTATATTAAGTAAAAGAATGAAATAAGGACAAGCCTGAAACATTGTCTTGACTTAATTTGCATATCTCCAGCCAGCCCACCATAACTTTTCTGCTTTGTCAGAGGTTGTGAAAGAAAGTCAAGTTCCCCTTGGAAATAAGAAAGAAATGAACCAGCCAGGAAAAGAGGGGTTGGTTCAGAAAAAAAAAAACAAAGCAGGCAGCCTTGAGAAAAAGGATTTGATTTTGCTTAATATAATTTGGGGCAGAATTTGAGCAGGCTTTCAAGTTTCTGTTAATTTATACAATAAAGAGTATTTCTGGAATCCTTGCCTTGTCTGTTCCTTGACCTATGTTTATCACAAAATTGCAAATCTGAAATATTCTTCTCAACAAACTATAGTTTAAAATATATAGTCACAGCCAATCTTGCCTGAATTTTGCCAAACTAACCATGATTGGTCAAGGATCCTCAGGGAATAACAGGGCTGTGGCTAGACAGAGAAGTAAGAAAAACACATCTCAGAGTTGCACAACAAACCACACAGGTACTGTTGCTAAGAAATAATACATGACACTGTCTTTAAAGTCACCAGAAGCTGACTCTAAAGGAGCTGTTTTAAAGGTTATTCAGCAAACAATTTGTACCCATTAAGTTCATTGAGTGAATTATCTTCTACCTTGTCATCTGTATTTTGCTCTTTTAAACTTAAACAGGAGCACCAATGTCCTCCAAATTGTCATCACATCAACACTGCTACATTTTCAATGGCATATTAGGATAAGGTAGAGTTCTGGTATTCAATAATCATAGCTTGCTAATTAATTCTGGGCATACGTGCATGGGAATGAGTTTATAATATTTATTACTTTTAAGTAAATAAACATGCATGACTTTTGTTGCACGTTTGGTGAACTGAATTGATTGGCTGAACACAAAGGGCTTGATCCTATTAAAATGCAAACTCCACACACACACACACACGAGAGAGAGAGAGAGAGAGAGAGAGAGAGAGAGAGAGAGAGAGAGAGAGAGAGA
>JAKJMR010000392.1:150220-178555 GCA_024449315.1 Daboia siamensis
TAATAATAATAATAATAATAATAATAATAATAATAATAATAATAATATAATACCAATGCAAGATTCAGTATACCTCCCTCTCCTTCTCTCCCAAGTTGTGAATATTAAGGGGAAATATAATCTGATTTATATAAGAGACATCTTTCAAACTCGTAAGTACTCTGTTAGAATTAATAACAACTCCATGTTATCCAGATTTAAATTCAGTTTGTTCCCATACATCTAGTTGTACATGTAGAGCATGTAGAATCTTTCAAAACATGTACCTGACTCTCGTAGAATAACTCCCAAATGACCAATAAATTCATAGACTCATAAACTCAGAGCCATAGAACTGTGGAGTTGAAATGTACTATAAGAAACATCTAACCAATATAAAAGTTAACAAATCAAACCATTCTTGACAGGTGGGTGTCTATTTTTTAAAAACCTCCAGACCTGGAGAACCCAAAACCACCATAAGCACAATGTTCCATTGCTATACACCTCATGCTATCAGGATGTTTTTACTTAAAGGAGTCATGCGTAGCTACCACTCACACCAATTATTCTATGGTGGTGGAAACTAATTCCTGACTGTCTTCCCTATGGCCCTCTTTTATGAGCCTGAAAACGATTGTCAAGTCTCCCCTTAGACTTTTCTCCAGATTTAACATAAAATTCTAAGTTCCTTTGAATTGTCCTCAGGACATGTCTTCAAATCCTGGGTCCTCTTTGTTCCTCTTCTTTGAGCATGTTATAATCTGTTAATAACCATTTGAATTTATCCTGTAAATCTATTTCCTGTAAGAGTTGCTTGAACTGCATTGCTATAGTCTTCTCCACTAGTCTTCCAGAAATGGAACAACAGTTGCTCAAATCAGTTACATCCAAAGATGCCTTTTTAAAGAAGATGTAAACAATGCCTTTTCTAAGGTGCCAGGGAATCTCTCTGTGTGTGTCTGTGTGTCTGTGTGCGTGTGTTTGTGTGTGTATATGCTTATGTTTATATCTCAGACGAAAGACTCTTCAACCCTCTTAGTCTTTTGGTTTCACACACACACACACACACACACACACACACACAAACACACACAGGTTGAAGAGTCTTTTTTCTGAGGAAAGAAGCTATTTGCCTTAGAAAAGAGGACAACTGAAATAGCTCATAATAGAAGTCTATAAAACATGGTGTGCATAGAGCAGTTAGAGAAAAATTTATTATTTTTCATTGTATCAGAGTGCAAGATTGTGAAATAGACTGGCAGTAGATTTAGAGAATATAAAAATAAATGTTTCATATAGTACCCAGGAAAGACAAGTCAGGCTGCATTTGGTTCATGGGAATGACTACATCAATTTTATTTTGGTTTTGTGTTAATCTGTTTCATTAGTCTGTTATATATGTATACTGTATGTACATGTATATGTACACATGGGGGTGGGGGGGAAACCATTTCTACTTCATATTGGTTTTCTGGTTTTAGTTTTTTTTAAAGGTGAAACTTACATAAGGAAAATTCCAGTAAATGCAGAAATATATGAATAAATGGGTTTTGATTATCATATATGAGTTTTGAAAGTGCAAAGTAGTCTCTACCTCTTTCTCATTTACTCTGTGGCTCCCTTTCTCTCCATACCCCTCACACATCAGAGATATACAGTTCCTAATACATACATACCTCTCTTCTAAAAAATTCCCTTGTTGATGGGAGATACATGTTCACATTCTCTGCAATTTGGTTTTCTTTAAGGAACTTTAATATCAATTTACCTACACAAAGGAATTCTGAGTAGACTGGGAAAAAACCAATAGCAAATTTATGTGTTGTTGTTGAAATGAATGAATCAATCAATCAATCCAACCTCCCTCTTACATTTAAATTAGTTTGAATGCTAGATAATAAAACAACACACACACGCGCGCGCACAGACATACATGTTCAATAAATGAGGATTTATTTCCCCAAGTTAGCAGTGTTTGTCATTTATTCAATAGCAAATCCAACAATGCTTTGCATAATCTATGAATTACATTTAAATATTTGCGTCCTCTCACTTCGTTTCAAATCTGAACCCTGCAATTCTATGACATTTAAAATTTGTGAATCCTACTGTGTGTTTTTGCTACAGGAATGAACTCTGAAATCTGTGCTTCCTGTTTTATTGTTCCTCATTTTAATATAGTAGCAAAAGTATAAAACTGGAGATAGATGTAGATACATTTATGGCAGCGCATGAATTATTGTATGCAATATAACATACATACTTCTGAAATACATACAGTTGCTAATACACAGAACATATGGACAGTCTGATGCTCTCCAGATAGCCCTATAATGCCACCATATCTTGGGCGATGGCAAGAGCTGAACTTGAACATATCCTATGAAATCCATTGTACAAGTATATGTTGCACACAGATGTTTCCCAAAACAAACATTTAAAATGTAGAAATAAAATTTGAAAAATCTGAATCTGAAAAATCTGTTTTGGTTTCTAGATATTAATATAAATGTTTTTAAAGTGAAAAAATAGTACAATTCAGTTTCCAGTCTATAATTCTTCTCTGTTTCTTCATCAGTTTGTGCTTTTAAAAAAAATCCATGCACATTTAATTGTAGTGTATTCCTCATATTTTCCCTTGAAATGCCCATTATTTTTCTTTCCTCTGAACAAGCTTGAGGGTCCAAGAATGGTAGTGTCTAGACATTAAATTATGATATATATAATTGTGCAAGTATAAAAATGCTGCGTGTTTTGAATGAACATCATTGTATACATATCATTCTGATGTTACCATGTGCTACAAGAATTTGGGCAAACTTATTGGGCATTAGATGTTGAGCAGGACAAATCTGGAATTCACCAGGGCTGTAGGCTATGCTGGTAATTTGAAAGATGTTCTGGAAATGAGTAAGCAACCCACTTCTGAATTCTATATTTCCACCTATAAATTGTCATGCATATGTCAATCAACCTTAAGCATTTTGGAGAAGGGCACTTGAAAGCCATTTCAAAGAGTTTACACCCACCCACGTAGTGAATATTTGGGTTTAAGAAACATGTGGCATGTAAATAATTACATATCATGTCTGCACATTTTTTTGTGTGCTTCAGTAGTTAGAAATGTCTAAATGTATTATCATCAGGAATTGCATTTTACTTCTTGCAATTTTATCCTATTTATGTGAAGCTACTAGTGGAAAATAGCTCTGCATATCCTCAAAAGCCCTTGCTTTATTATTATTGTAAAAATCTCCCAATTGGCCTAAAACCAATTACAGAGATAAGGCTCTGTGATCCCTTGTTCACCTCCTGCACTCGATTATATCTGATCCATCTATTTCAACAAAGAAACAAACAAAATTCTGTTTCAAGTCACATTTTTGCAAATGAGAAAACTAAGGCACTGGCTGATGCAAAGCTGTGTGCTCTATCAGTGTTGCACATTCCACAGTGAACTTGAAAAAAACGAACTATTGTTGTAATATTCAAAAGGATTTTGTTTTAGTGGATTTATATTTTTGCTACCTTCACTCTGTAAGTAACTGGAGACTTCTGTCTCTGAAAACAGCAATGAAATATTCCAGTCTTTTTCTATCATTTTCATTCATGTCTTCTGCCTGATGCCCCAATATTTTTTCACCAGGTTATGAGCTTCTTCACTGGACAGGGGAAGAAATGTGCAGATTTCCTGCATAAATTAAAGATAAACTTGTGAAGTGGACTTTCATAAACCATAAAAGGAATTGTATTGATCCTGGATGGTTACGTTCCAGTCACCTTTGATCCCCATCCACTCCTATTAGACCCGTCTGTTTTTATTTTATAGAATACAACCTGATTATACTCTTTGTTTTATAATCTCCAGGTCTGAAAGGAAGTTAAGTAATTTGTTTTCTTCTGGTTGAATCCCAAACTGTGTCAGAATTAAGTAGAAAATAGGCCAATGAATATTTTGGTCTTGGTCTTATTCCCAAATCTTTCCATGGGGAAACTTCCCTTCGTATAAAAGAATAAGAGTCGGAAGGGATCTTTGAGGTCTTCTAGTCCAACCCTTGCTCAGGCAGGAAACCTTATACCATTTCAGACAAATGGTTGTCCAATTTCTTCTTAAAAACTTTCAGTGTTGGAGCACTTTGCCTATTATTCCCCAATTTTCTTCTTTCTAGGCCTGTTTTCCTAGATGTCCTTGAATGCTGGTTAGCAATAAGCTTTTCTTTTGGAGCCTTTCTTCTAGTTCCTTACTTTGTAATGCAAAACTATCATTGGATTCCCCCCCCCCCCATTTTACAACAATCCAGGATGAAGGGGGAATATCAAAGGTGTTTTGATTCTTAGGAACAAGAATCTGTTCCAGCCTGATGCTTCTTATTGTGAGCTGGTAGTGACTATATATATATGCTAGCAATCTAAAAAAATTTACACAAATATGAGCTGTCACTGTTGTGACTACTGCCTGTGGATGGCCTTCGGTTAGGCTGAAACAGGAAATAAGATTTGTCCCATGTTTGGGGCCTAGCAAGGTAATCTAAATAGTTAACAAGCATTTATATATGTGTGTGTGTGTGTGTGTGTGTGTGTGTGTGTATAATGTACACAATGATGTTGATTCAAAACATGCAGCATTTTTATACTTGCACCATTATATGTATCATAATTTGTCTAGATGCTACCATTCTTGGACCCTCAAGCTTGTTCAGAGGAAAGAAAAATAATGGGCATTTCAAGGGAAAATATGAGGAATACACTACAATTAAATGTGCATGGATTTTTTTTTTAAAGCACAAACTGATGAAGAAACAGAGAAGAATTATAGACTGGAAATTGAATTGTACTATTTTTTCACTTTAAAAACATTTATATTAATATCTAGAAACCAAAACAGATTTTTCAGATTCAAATTTTTCAAATTTTATTTCTACATTTTAAATGTTTGTTTTGGGAAACACCTGTGTGCAACATATACTTGTACAATGGATTTCATAGGAAATGTTCAAGTTCAGCTCTTGCCATCGCCCATATCTAAATAGTTATCGCCCATATGGTGGCATTATAGGGCTATCTGGAGAGCATCAGACTGTCCATATGTTCTGTGTATTAGCAACTGTATGTATTTCAGAGGTATGTATGTTATATTGCATACAATAATTCATGCGCTGCCATAAATGTATCTACATCTATTTCTAGTTTTATATTTTTGCTACTATATTAAAATGAGGAACAATAAAACAGGAAGCACAGATTTCAGAGTTCATTCCTGTAGCAAAAACACACAGTGGGATTCACAAATTTTGAATGTCATAGAATTGCAGGATTCAGATTTGAAACGAAGTGAGAGGATACAAATATTTAAATGTAATTCATAGATTATGCAAAGTATTGTTGGATTCTGCTGAATAAATGACAAACTGAATAAATGACAAACACTGCTAACCTGGGGAAATAAATCCTCATTTATTGAGCATGTGTGTGTGTGTGTGTGTGTGTGTGTGTGTTGTTTTATTATCTAGCATTCAAACTAATTTAAATGTAAGAGGGAGGTTGGATTGATTGATTGATTCATACATTTCAACAACAACACATAAATTTGCTATTGGTTTTTCCCCAGTCTACTCAGAATTCCTTTGTGTAGGTAAATTGATATTAAAGTTCCTTAAAGAAAACCAAATTGCAGAGAATGTGAACATGTATCTTCCATCAACAATCTCCATGAGGACTAGAGAAAACTACAACTTATGACTTTTTTTTTTAAAAAAAAAGATAGGATAAAAAAATATAAGAAATCTAAATATGTATACAATCTCATTGGCCATTTTGTCTCATTCAGTGGCAGTGAGGTTTCTGCTTCTACCATTCTTGGAATACATAAACATACCATTTCAAGCCAAATGATCTGTAGGGAATCTAAAGGCTTTTGTGGTGGATTACACTGTAACTTTTCCTCTCTGTACACAGACTATTCCCACACTAAGATCTCCAAGGGTTATTAGAAACATACAGTTCTCCTAATATATCAAGCTGGTCGTTCCCCAGGAGGGATATTATAGAGGACCTGACCTCTAATTCCATTATTTCATCTCAGAATAACATAATCAGAATGTCTACAGATGTACTTTGAAGTTGGGAAAATATCTTCTAGCTGAGAGATCCTTAATAAGAGCTTTGCAGAACCAAGATTTTATTCATAAAAAAAAATGAAGCCTTGCCTTTTAGCATAAAAGGTGAAGTTCCTCTTCAAATGTTCACTTAAATAACTTATTTCAGATTTCATGCATTTTTACTTCATGGCTTGTCTACTATATTTTCAATGTGAAATTATGCATAAAGTAAAATAAAAATCATAGTAAAAGGCTAAAACGCCCAGCTTTTCTTTTAAATAAAATGTGAACTTAACATATGAGTCTTGTCTATTCTGATTTAATATTTATCAGCTGTCTACAGTCTGTTTGATAAAGTCTTTCAAAGCTTGTTTAAAAGGAAAAAGAAAGAAAGAAAAATGTTCTTGGCATTTTAGTTTAACTAATTAATTTGGACCAGCTTTCTTTTTCTTTTTTAATACATAGATATTTTAAAAAAATGGAATTTCAAAATTAGATTGACCATAGAAAAATTCTTACCATTTTGAAAAGTTTCAGATAGAAAAGGTAGATGAAAAAGGAAACCTTAGACCAGGTTATAATATTTTGCACTACAATGAAAACTTCAAATTGTATGTAAGAAACTTCTTAATATTTCATTTACAAATAGCCACTTGGGAGCTTCAGAGAAATATGTAACATGGGTATCCACAGGGCTGGTCAAAGAAAATCAAACATGCAATCAAAATGTAATTTGTTTTATATGTATAGTACATTGCATGTATAATGCAATGTATAATCCCTATATAAATAAGATGGTACTTTGCTCATGGCTGCCTTTTTGACTTTTGTGTCCACAGCTGGTGGACAATTTATATTCATAGCACCACTTCAGAATAAGAGAATAACAGAGTTGGAAGGGTCCTTGGAGATCTTCTAGTCCAACTCCTTGCTCATGCAGGAGACCCTGTTCCATTTCAGACAGATGATTGTCCAACCTTTCTTAAAAATCTCCAGCTGGAGCACCCACAACTTCTGAAGGCAAGCAGTTCCATCAATTAATTATTCTAACTGTTCAGTTTAAATTAATCTATTTGTATTAGCTTGGGGCCTGAACCATAGATCAATACATCAGCTGTGGTGGTGCAGTGGTTAGGATGCCTTATTGCAGGCTAATTCTGCCAACTGCCAGCAGTTCGATCCTGGCTGGCTCAAGGTTGATTCAGTCTTCCATCCTTCCAAGCTCAGTAAAATGAGGATCCGGATTGCTGGGGGCAATATGCTGATTCTGTAAACCACTTAGAGGGGGCAATAAAGCACTACGAAGTGGTATATAAGTCTAAATGTTATTGATATTGCTATCCACATCACTTACCTGAGAAACATTATGATCAGTCCAAAAGTGCCCTCCATATACCCTTTGTAGATCTCAAGTCAGCTTTTGATTTTATTCAATGAGAACAATTCTGAGGGAAATAAATCACTGTCTTAGGCTAATAATGTTATTATGCTATGGCCCAACCACTCAACTAAAGGGTAATATCCTCACTGATTTAACTGAAGGCATTTTCTGTAGCAAGGGTGAAAAGCAAGGCTGTAACCACACCCCACTAGCATTCAACTTTTACATTCACAATATAGTTGAGATGTTTTCTAAACCAGAATACCACCTTCTTTTTCTTGACCCATCTCTCTTCTTTTTGCTACTAATCCATTTATATTGCCTGTAACCAAGGCAGGCCTACAAAGAAGTCTTAAAGCTCTATTCCTTTATCTCACTAGAGAAAAATCTCAAAATAAATTATTCCAGAACAAAGTACTCATATTCTTTAGGGAATGTCCCTAATTGGATGGACTGTCAATGGGAAATTCATCAAACAGGTAAAATCCCTTAAATATCCAGGATCCTGTTCTCAATCTTCTTCCTGTTGGTTGAGTTAAAAAGAGAAAGCTTTGGATAAAAGCCCACAAGGTATCCCTTGAAATTGCTAAATTTGAAGGTCTATTTGGTAGCAGTTATATCACAGCAGCTATTAAATTATTTAAGGGCAAAATTCTGGGTTTGACACTATACAGTACAGATTAATCTATCTCCTAATTTAGAATCAATTCAAAGTTCTAAAAACTGTTATTATGAGTTTCTTATTCAACTTCCAATGCCCTAATGCAGGCATGTCAAACTCGCGACATCATGTGACGTCGCACGACATATCGGAACTTTTTCCCATTGCCGAAAATGGGATGGGCGTGGTTTCTCCGTGATGGGCCGGCAGTTTGACACCCCTGCCATAATCTGACTAGAATTAGGATGCATTTCAGATTAATTTTCTAAATGCTGAAATGTGTTTATCATGATTTAATGCTGATGTATGTAATTTGGGACGCGGTGGCTCAGTGGGTTAGGACACTGAGCTTGTTGATCAGAAGGTCGGCAGTTTGGCGGGTCGAATCCCGAGTGCCACGTAACAGAGTGAGTGCCTGTTACTCATCCCATCTTCTGCCAACCTAGCAGTTCGAAAGCACGTAAAAATGCAAGTAGAAAAATAGGGACCACTACGGTGGGAAGGTAGCAGCATTCTGTGCGCCTTTGACGTCTAGTCATGCCGGCCACATGACCATGGAGACATCCTCGGACAAGCACTGGCTTTGAAACTGAGATGAGCATTGGCCCCTAGAGTTGGAAACAACTAGCACGCATGTGCGGGGGAACCTTTACCTTTATGTAATTTGGTACTTCCTAGGTTATCTTTTGAGGATAAGGCTAGCTTAAATCTAAATGACTTATGGTATCTTATCTGGAAACAAGAGTTGGATCCAGAGAAACAGTCACACACATTCATTCATTCATGTATGCAGTTTAGGCAGTTTACTCAGCACTTCCCTGCTGACAGACCCTGGTCATAGTTTCCAATCATTTACAAATAACAACCCTCACTGTACTTAAAACTACACCAATAAATGCCTTCAGTTGGCTCAATGGAAGATCACCACAGCATCTGAACACTGCTAGAACATTAGCAATCCAATGATATTCAGGATTTCAGGAGCTCTTAATTTGTCACTTTTATTTTCCTTTCTTTCCAAGGTTCTTTTCCACTGCTAAATTGATATGCTTTTGAGTCATCCAGAAGTTGACAGAAAATTATACCAGCAAGAAAATTGGTCCTATATTGCTGCTCCCTATCCTGCTTTTGATGTGAATTTGTTGTGAGTCACTGATAAATGACTGCAGGCATGTCCCTCCCAACCAACAATAACCATAATCATGGCAGTGATGGGAAAATGGGGCAAATCTGGTGTCTCTGTGTTTCTGTATAGTTCCTTAGAACATTATTCAGATGCACAGCTCTACAAACCTGAGAACTTTCTCATTCCTTAGTTCTTGAGTCGAGGAACCCTTTATGCACATTATTTCATTGTGTCAAATTTTAGCTGTGTGCAAAACCTGTTCTTTCTTTTTTGCTTTTTTTTTTTTGCTTAGTAGATGTAGAAAATCTAGGTAGCAGGTGGCAAGCCTAGCTGGCTAGACTCCGTTACCCAGATACAATTAATTGATTAAAGGATGGGTTATAACCATAAATAAATGAATTCTGAAGAAATGTGCACCAAAAATCACAAGGTTACTGGCATCACCTTTTTGCCAATTAACAATTTTTATTAAAATACATAAACTTTAAAACCTAATATTTGGCTAACATAGACTAGCATGGCTTTTTTCCTTCAATGTCTGTAAAGAGAGGTGAGCAAAATGGTTAATTCTTGAATAAACATTTGGCTGCAGGAATATGTGATATGTGTGGTCTCTCTTTTAGAGAATTAAAAAAGCAAGCTGATTGCTAAAACCTGTCCTTAAGTATGTGTGCATAACCCCCTTGAACTAAGCTGACTTCTGAGTAGACTGCATTGAAAACCTATCAGCATTAATATCCTAACCTTGCCTGGCATTAATTTCCCTGTATAATAGCTTCTGTTGATGATAATTTCACTAAAAGTGTAAATATATTGTTAAGTCTTGGGCTCTTGGGTGCAGGAATGACGACACGAAGATGAGTACAGGATAACTCATACTTTATTCTTGCTGGAACTGTACTGAAACTTGGGCTGCAACCAGCCACAATATATAGTCTAGCCCCTAGGTGAAAACCAATGGGTTTGAACCCACTCTTGCTGCCTGGGCCTAAGCCAATTGAAGGACCAGAGACAGCCAGTCTGGGTTGCTGGAGAGCCATTGGCTGCTACAGCAGCGCACGTGGTGTATCACCACAAGCCCAGTACATAACACCTCTCCCCTCTTAGATGGAACTATGACAACTGCGATTAGTCTTGACAATTGTCAAGACTTATTAATCAACTCACATACAACTGAAATGATAATAATAAAAATAATAAAATCACCGTGGCTACAATGAGATTAAACAACATCTAATGAACAGGTTCCCATTGCAGAAAAGAGCAGTTTCAGAATGCACTAATTTCTGTAGTTAGTGGTAACAGGTTTTACAACAATATGTGTCACTTTATTTTACAATGTAATCTGTGAGGTACACAGGAGGCTTGTGTGGCCTAGAGGAACGTCTTGGAGTTCCCATCACTTTGTGGTCTAACAGCTTACCCAGTGGGCTGGGTAGACCCATGTCCCTTTGTGCTCCAGTGCCAAGGGGATTCGAAACACTCTGGCTGGCCTCACCAAGTTGGCCCACCCCAGAGTCAGTCTGTTCAGCAGAGTAGGTACAGTGGTTGCTGAAATTTGGTTGGCTCGCTTCACCAGGGGGTCCATTTTGCACTCCAGTGCTACCCAGTTCTTCCTCAGAATCCATCTCTTCTGAGAAGGAAAAACCCTGGTGGTCCAAGTGAGGGCTGGCTTGGCTGCAAGTTTGAGGACCTTGGGAGGGACTTATGATGCAGTCCTCACTTAGTGGCCATTCTGGAAACCTTTTCCTGAGTTGATCGATGTGTCTTCTGACAACTCGCCCTCCCTCCAACCCCTGCTCAGTCAGGAAACCCTATACCATTTCAGACAAATGGTTGTCCAATCTCTTCTTAAAAACCCTATACCATTTCAGACAAATGGTTGTCCAATCTCTTCTTAAAAACCTCCAGTGATGGAGCACCCACAACTTCTGAAGGCAAGCCATTCCATTGGTTAATTGTTCTTATGTCAGGAAATTTCTCCTTAGTTCTAGATTGCTTCTCTCCTTAATTAGTTTGCATTCATTGCTTCTTGTCCTACCTTCAGGGGCTTTGGAGAATAGGTTGACCTCCTCATCTTTATGGCAAACTGGAAAACTGCTGTCATGTCACACCTAGTCTTTCTTTTCATTAAAGTAGACATACCTAATTCCTCCTTCATATGTTTTAGCTTTCAATCCTCTAATCATCTTTGTTGCTCTTCTTTGCACTCTAAGGTCTCAGCATCTTTTTATATCATGGCAACCAAAATTCTTGAAAAACCACAATGATGCAATTGTTGTGCCTATTATCTATCATCACCATAAATAAATTGAGCACAATGGCCCTACAAAAACCTGACAGAACATTTATGGTAAACCTCATCTAACCCTTTTTCTCCACTTGCAAAATCATGGAATGATTCATGGAATGTTAATTATTTGTCTTGATTGCAGTGTACAGGTTTAGCATAACCTGTAATTTTTAAACAAATCATAGAGACATATGGCTGACGCTGAAAACTGCCATATGATGATTTCCCCTGTGCCCTCAAATTTCCATTCTCAGATTTCAGCCTTCTGCTTTATTTCGGTATTATCTACATTCAGGAATGTTTAGTTTTAAATATCATTATTCTAATCATTTATACAAAGAAATATCTGGATTCCAAAGCAGAATACCTACAGTCTGTTAACAGTAATCTCTTCCACTCTCAAAAAGGCAAGGATTAGAACTTAGAAGACCTAGAGAAAAATGAAATATCCATCTTTTATGATTTTGTTCTTTATATAAATCTTTATATAAATTGGTCTATTTCATAGGCTTAAAATCCAAAGACATCTTTTCACTGGATCACCTGAAGCAGGTGTCTTAAGGAAATTACATTTCAAATACCGTACTTCAGTGTTGATTTACAGTTTGCAGGAATTATAGGCAACCCACATTCATTCATTGAAGATTCCAATATCTTCCTACTTTTTAAAGGCTTCTTAAAAGAGGCTTCACAATTGCCTGCCTGTTAGTCTTAGTGAATATTCTGAGACCCTTAACTACAAAAATCTTTGAATTGTTATTTTCAAAAGTAAAGCCTCAGCACCTTAGTTCTTGACAGCAAATTTCTATAGTGGACATAGAATGTCACTGTTTTTATACTAATAAAAATAAAAGCAATGACACGTTCTACTAGTGTAGAAATACATAAGTTAACATTTATTCATTAAATTGAAGCGGGCATAGGATGGAGAATTGGATATGAGGCTTTAATCATGCTCTTTATTTCCATCTATCCATTTGTCTCCATGCCACAATTAGCTGTATAGGACTATATTGAACAGGCTCCATGAAAACCATGTATCAGTCTTCAAAATACAATAATCTCTTTAGTTGGGCTATTCCAATATTTCTCATTTCTTCTCTTCATGTATTCACAAAAAGAGTAATTCCAATTTTGATTTAAATACATACATGATGGGCATATGAATGAAGTTAGAATATTTTTTTCCCTAACCAGGTTAGATATATCACACCTGGGATGCTAACAATGAAGTGTTAGTATTTTGTGTACTTTTTTCCCCTGACATCTAGATTTTTTGCAGCCCAGGTATAGTATCCCTTATGAAAGTTGGCAAAAAAAAAGTTTGCTTGGGTCAATGTTTTAATTATATACTTTGTTAAGCACAATTTATTGATTTTTTATTTGTAAATTGCCTTTGCTAAGGCAGGATGTTCTGATAGCTGAGTAGGAACTGTCACACAGATCTTAATGCAGCTACTCAGTAATTAAATGATAAATGACTTTCTTAATTAATTCTGCTGAACTGAATTTCAAAGAATGCATGCGGAAATTTCAGGAAATGATATTAGATGTTCATAGATTATGTGATAGGATTTAATCTGAATAATGGAGTTCATGGATTTTTATAAATATCTAGTAAAGGAGTGAAATTTGGTTGTAAAAGGGAGACAACATATTATTATTTATAGAGCTGGGCTACTATTTACATTTAATGGGATGATAAAGGAGAGGTGGAACCATTAAATTTTCATTGTCTACCCAAGGAGATGAATTTAACTCTCTAGACAAAAGTTTTATTTACTTACAGAGCAGCTTTGCCTATTTATGCCAGCGTATTAAAGTTATTTTAAAGGAATATTTGCACAACAGATTCTCTCTACACACAGACACACAAACAAAAACACTCAAATACACACATGCATATAATTGCTTTGCAACTGCAGTAGTGGCCTTAGTCTATTGAAAGAGAAAAGAGAATGAGAAAAAATGAAATCCAATTCAAACACTTGTACATAATACAATTTTTTTATTAGTAAAACTAATGTAAGTCAGTCTAGCTCTTGGGATCCTTATCAAGGAAAAGATTGGCAGTTAGTTGGCAACAGTGCATGACAATAATTTGTGGATTTATAAGCCATTTTAGGTGCCATGATTTTAGTTAAAGTTTTAATGCCATGAAAAATACTAGCCACAGCAGTCCCTATCTCTTGCCTTCTATGATATACCCTATATGTAATGGGGGGGGGGGAATCTACGCAAAAAATAATAATCCATCCCTTGAAATAGTGGAGTTGTGACAACTGAACCACCAAAATACAAAAAAACCCTCTAGATGTCAGCAGAGAGATACAGAATACTCCAAACATTTCTGCCATCTCCTTACCATTCAGATATTTGCAGCTATTATTGTAATCACTCTGACTTTTACCAATCTGAAAGAAAGAAAACTTCTCTTAAAAATAACTTTTATTATATGTGATGTTAATAATTACATGATAATTAATTTGATAACTGAATCTATATGTATATGGACATTATGCCCGTGATAAATCAACATTTCCCCTCTTCCATTTTCAAGGCAAAAGAAGGTTTGCCTTCAGAATAAATGTGCAATATGTAAGACTTTTTACTTATAACAATTCTAATTAGTTGTATTAAAATTTCTGGATTATCCAGAAATATAATAGGTATTTATGAAAATAACTCCTCCTCAGACATCCATTCCTATCATGATATTATAACACAAGTTCAGTTATTCCATACTTGTGTCATAACATGCAAGCAAGTAGGTAAGATGTGGAGTTGGCATTTCAATGTCATGAGGTTAAAATCTAAGACAAATTGGTAGTACATAAAAAAGGTAATGGGTGCTAAGAATCTGATTCCCATGACCCACAACCAGAAGATGTAATAATAAATAGATAGGATTGATCCTTGGAAATACTTGAAGTCAGTAAGAAAATTGGATTTTTTAAATTTTATTTTAAGACACTTATAGTCATTGGGAATTATGCAACATATACATTAAATATATCAATAAAGTTCTCCAACAAAGGTGGGAGGGAGTGTTGGTTCCAAATATAGGGGACACAAACTTTCAAGGACACTATAAAAACATATGAAGTGTTTGGTGGACAGACAGATATATAGTCTGGGGACATGACTAGAAATAAGATTAAAAAAGGAAAAGGCTATCATACAATATATGCAGCCTAAGGAGATAAAATAAATATGAAGCAGCATGTCAAGTATGAGAAAAGCTACTGATAAGTTGGCAGCAAGTGAAAAGGAAAAATCTCAAGGCCAGTTTGAAAGTAGCAAAGGATTCCTGACTTTTGTTTTGTACCTGTCTCTAATAATTATTATTTTGTTCCTGATGCCAGTAGTAAGGTGACATTTTTTTTTCTGCTCATAACTACAGATTTTCTTACTGGATGTTAAAGAAGGGAAGAAATTGCTCCTTAGAGACCCCTTGTAGGAGATTTGGCAGCAGGCTACATAGTTAAAGTGAACTCCATATCAATTTAACTATATTCTAGGATATCATAGTGCTGTTTCAGAAGATTTCTCTGACCGTAAGGCCCCATGGGAAATATGTTAAGATCTTGACCCAATATTTTCCTGATAAGCAAGCAACACACTCAGTGTGTCTGTTCTAGACTTATTAGATTCTGACCTCAACCAGAAACCTGCTCTCATGGTCCTTGAGAATTCTGTCTAAGAGTAGAAAATGAAAGATGAAGAATTGTAAGAATCCTAGATTATGCTGAAAAATATCTCAACCAGGCAGAACTCCTGAGGAGTAAGGCTTTCTACTAGTGACAGAAAGTTTCTGGTAGTTGGGAAATTTGGGCATGGCAAAAATGGCTGAAAAAAAATATTGATCCATGAAGATCATCCTTGATTCTTGGTTAAATAGCATCTTTGCTACAGAAAACAGCTGGCATTTTACATTAGTCTGTCTATGGACTTCTCGATTTGTTTACATCTTTGTTTGCTTCCTCAGTTTGCTTTTTGTACTAAATAGAACTGGATTTATGACTATAAAATTAGTCTCATAGATTTTTTACAGCAATAAACCAGATCACAAACTAGCATTCTTTCAGGCAGGATACATAATTAAATTCTGGATAATAGATGCCTTACTAACAATTGTCTTGGCAGTGAGAGCAGGATTTTTAGCTGGGAGGGCTATCATGTCTGTCACCTTGATATCCATGGTATGGCTATGATCTGAAAAGGAATGAGGACAGCTGTCATCAAGAGGTTGTTTTTTTTTGTACCTTATTTTTCTTTGTTATTTTTTACTTTGGTATTTACTTTTGCTATTTTTTCCTATTCCCTTCTCCCCCACCCCCCTTCTCCTCATGTATCTCTAAACATCAGGCTTTAACCACCGAATATTCCATATTCCTCCTATCCTGTTATCTATTTATACACACCAAACCAAAATTAAACTTCACTTATCTCATGCTAAGGGACTGTAAAGAGATAACTGCTTTTGGACCTACTCGCCATGGTGATGTCACCACCAGGCTAATATCCTTTTTAAGTTATATAAAGGTAAAGGTAAAGGTTCCCCCGCCCACGCGTGCTAGTCGTTTCCGACTCTAGGGTCCGGTGCTCATCTCCGTTTCAAAGCCGAAGAGCCAGCGCTTGTCCGAGGACGTATCCGTGGTCATGTGGCCATGCCAAAGGCGCACGGAACGCTGTTACCTTCCCACCGGAGTGGTCCCTATTTTTCTACTTGCATTTTTGCATGCTTTTGAACTGCTAGGTTGGCAGAAGCTGGGACGAGTAACAGGCGCTCACTCTGTTACGCGGCACTCGGGATTCGACCCGCCAAACTGCCGACCTTCTGATCGACAGGCTCAGTGTCCTAACCCACTGAGCCACCGCGTCCCTTCTTAAGGTAAATAGTTTCTGCCAAAAACATACAATGAAAGACCAAATATATGATATAAGGCTACCCATTCAAGGAAGCTGTTTTCTGCATGTAGCAATCAGACAGGCAACCAGATACGGTATAGTAGATAGAAAACTTCTTTCTCATTGGCTTTCTGGGTTAAATTATGGTCTTCTACTTATTCTGTATTCACAGAAAATATTGTTACAGCTTGAATATAAGTGGCTTGACTGAAGGAAGCTAAGCTAGGCTGATTTTATCAATCTTATTTCTGTAAATCTTTTCACATATGACTAGGCTAATGTAGCTTTACGCCATAATGAAATATTAGTGATGAGTCAGGCTAAGCATGTCAAGAAGGCAACTTTTTTATTCTAAAGCAAGGAGGCCAATTGAAAACTGAAAAGTAAGCAATAAAGCCAAAGGGGTTTCTTTAATAATTCCATTGTTCAACTTTTCTAAGTAGAACTGTGTGTCATAATACACTACTTGAAAAGTTTTGTTTCTTTTACTGAATCTTTGGGATTCACTGGCATCCTATAGACCAGGGGTTCTCAACCTTGGCAACTTTAAGACTTGTGGACTTCAATTCCCAAAATTCCTCAGCCAGCAAATCTGACTGAGGAATTCTGGGAGTTGAAGTCCACAAGTCTTAAAGTTGTCAAGGTTGAGAACCCCTGCTATAGACACTTCCAAATTGAACTATGACATTTGATTACATTATAAACAACTAGTTGAAATAATACATTGCAACAGAAATTAAAGTTGTAGAATTAATGCTGACATTAAGAAGAGTTATTACATCTATAAATCCCCTGAGCAATTTTTGTAGTTATTTCAAAGCATGTTTGGAGTTCCTTCAAGGTATTTTTTAATGCTTACCTTGAAGCTCATTTTCAAACGTTACTTTAAATGTTGTGTTGAAATAAAACTTTGATAGCAACGGGTGGGACCAAAAATCAGTATTCATTTGACCAATATCCTTAATATCTTTCCCCATTGTAGAGATGAAGCATTATCCATTTGAATTATTCCAAAAGCATACACCATTTAGAGTTTACTCCATTATGTTTGTGCTCTGGCATGTTTGTGCTGTACTTCATTTCATTGTACACAAATGCCTTCATTACAGCTACTGTGGTGGGAATATTCTTTCACTTTCATTTATTGGTCATAGTCTTCCATGGCAGCACTAATGGGCTGCTTCCCTGTTTGGAGAGATCACCCCATGGTGAACCATTGAACCTTTTTTTTTTTTTTTTTTGGTCTTAGTTGGCTTGTTCACTTGCCTGTTTGGCACATCATTACAATACGAAAAACTGGGATTTATTTGCTTGTTGAGTTGTACTTCTGTGATCTCAGAAACAAAGAACAAATATAATTATGGTTTGCTCCACAATCAGCCAGATGTTTAGGTTACGCATATTTATCCATGAATTGAGTCCTTCCCAAGGACCTGGCATAGACAGAAGTGTTTGATGGTGTTAGAGGTATGTAAGGTGCTCTAGTTGTTTTGGGATTGTACCCAAGGAACCTATTACTATTGCTACATTCTTGCATGCCTTTGCCACAGTCTTTCTATTTCTATTTGTTGGCCTTTGTATTTTGTTATCTTCTCCAGTTCTTTCTCTTCTGTTCTGTTGTCTCCAGAGATTACCACATCCACTATCTATTTTTTTTTTTATCTTTCTTATCAACATTTGTTAAGTCTGGGAACTTTCTCTTATAATACACTGATTTATACTGCATAATGTCAGTGACCAGCATTAGACTTTTATGAACTGGTTCCATTTTAAAGTATTGCTACTGAGGTCGAGGGTAGCAATATGACACTGCTGTTTGCAATATTAATCTTCAGTTGCCATTCTTGCAACCAACCATGCAGCTTATCTTAGATAACAGATCAGCTCTTATAAGAACTGTGCTAAACTCAGCATTCCAAGGGCAGAAAATTCTCTGTTCCATAGCATATGTCTTCCAATGTGCCAGCCCAAAAGCAATCCTTCTAGAACAGATTCTCAAAACAAGTTCCAGATGTGGTTCAGTTCTAAAAGCAAATTAGCCTTTAGAATAGTCAAAACAAACTCTATTTCATATGGCATTTAGGAGGTTTTATAATTCTGTTAATTTCTGGGGCAGAGAACATATCTTCTTCCAGATGTTGTTGGAATTCAATTTCAATTATTCATTGTCATTTTTTCCCCCGAAAATTGTCCTAACTGCTTGAACTTATGAATTCCTTTTCTGAAGGTTGCAATATAAAGACATGGACACAAGGGGGAAAAATAAATGTATAGGGAGTGAAAAATGGACAAAAATGTTATCTGAAGCATCTGCTTTTAAACTTCTTATGAAGTTTTCATGATGTTAATTCGAGAAAACTCTCCCAGCAACTTTTTTTTTTTACTACTTGCTACTTTCAAAATAATGTTATATAAAAAGAGGGGTAATACAGCTCTCAGATATACCTATTTTTGAATAACTCCCGACATTAAAAATAAAGCCTAGATCACCCCAGTGATAGGGTTTCTAATGATGAACTACAACTGCTGAATTGTTGCTTTGAATTTTGTAGGCCAAATCTAGAATCTTTAGAGCAATTTTCCTAATATATTTCTGCATAAAAAGGTTGGGCTGGAAAATGCAACTATAAGATTAAATAACCTTTAGTGTCACTTTTCTGTGTACACAATGACACACTGTATATTAAAAGTAAATTCTGATGCGCATTCTCTATATACACGCACAGAGAGACACACAGACACACAGATATGTATATATAAGTCTTGAGAGTTAACAAGGTTGATACTAAATGGTACAAAGCTATTACAAAATCTAGTTATTCTGCTTCTGATATCATAAAGCCTCCACCCAGAAGGTAACCAAGAAAACCAGTCATGGAGACGACGTGTAGCATCCCTGGTCAAACATCACTTATATGCCATGTAGAATGTGACATCAAGTCCTGAAATGGATTTGCAAAGTTGGTGAAAGGATTATTAGGATTCTTCTGAGAGATGCAGATGAAGACCCCTACTGTCTTTTTATCAGCATCTGTAGTCACAATGTGGGAATTCCACAGCTGACCTTTTGTTTGGGAGAAATATAGTATAATATGTCTTTCTATTGTCGATCCATAGAAAGTGTGTAAGGACTCTGATCTTAATAAGCAGTTCATCTCTTGTACAAAAGGCTGAAAGGACACGCACAGAGTGACATAGACACACTCACACATATAATCCTTACCTCAGTGACAAAACTGTAGCAGACATCCAACAGCAGGACAAGTACATGAAAAGCTGAACAGCATCTGGTCCAGACATGACCCACACTTTCAGGTGAAAGAAACTAACTGCACCGCATGAACACCTAGCAAAAACAGATGAATCAGCTGCTAGCAGTAGGATCCAAACAGACTGCTAATACAAGGTCTGGTGAATGTCAAAGTCACAGTCCTGGACAAAACCCAGGAGTACATCAGTAAGATGACACCCAAACTCCTGGAGAGAAGAAAGTGAACTTCCAGTAATCTTTTCTGCCATCCTCATTGCTTTCTGCACAATTGAGATTATGATTCATGCTCTTCATTTGTAGTCTAACTATTCCCACAGAGTTGATATGGGATAAGGAGGTTGGTAGGAGGCAGGTGAAAGAGATAAACCCAATCATAACTTTCTTAGAGAAAGGAGGCATGTGCTTTTTAGGAGGCTTTCTCTGGCATGACAAATTTGATCCTTCTGGCAAAATTTCCTTTTCAGCTGAGCGTAGCAGAGCACACCAGGAAGGTGATGACTGACAATGTGAATTCAGCCTGCCTGGCTTTTGTATTGCAAAGCAGACAAGCTTTTGTTCCCATTAAAATGTTGTTCCTATCCAGTTTGAGATACTGACATGTTCATTATTTGCATATACATAGCTGTAGATAGTAAAAAAAGAGCCTCGGAAAGATAGAGGGAGGACTTTGTTTCTTATAGAATGAAGAAAAAAAAAACACCAACAATGTTCTTTTAAAACAGAAAGCTATAGCTGGAAAATGCCTTTTTAGTTACTGGTTTAAAATATTGAGCTTATTATACTGTACAAGCAAACACAATGTTGTGATTTATTATATATAGCCACACACTTTATATACAATACCAACTCTTTTTGACTGAATAATCACACTAGTTGTTGTTAGCTATAGCTAGCAATGTTGGGGACATGCATTGGATTAGTTTGTTTACTGTTCACATTAATAAGATAGATAGACATAGATGCCTTCAGCTAGTTTTGATTGATTGATTATGCACCAAATTTAAGGTTCTTACCTATAAAGCCCTACATGGCTTAGGCCTGGGATATTTGCAGGACCGTCTGCTGCCAGGAATGACTTCCCATCGCCTGGTACGCTCACACAGGGAGGGCCTCCTCGGGGTGCCGTCGGCTAGACAATGTGGGCTGGCAACCCCCAGGGGGAGGACCTTCTCTGTGGGAGCGCCAGCCCTGTGGAACCAGCTTCCCCTTGAGCTCCAGATGGCCCTGGATCTCCGGTCCTTAAAACATTTCTCTTCCATCAGGCTGACCTGGACTGACGATAGGGGTTTTTAAAAAAGAAAATGTTTTTAATATTTTATCACTGGGGCTTGTTAGTTTAATCCTTTTTTAACATTTGTATTATTGTGTTTTATTGCTGTTAGCTGTCCTGAGTCCTTCGGGAGATAGGGCGGCATATAAGTCCCAATAATAAAATAAATAAATAAATAAATCCAAATCCTAAACAACCATGTGGATAGGTTTTCTCTATGAGGGTTTGTCCTGTTTTTAAGGTCTTCCAATGGCCTCAGCATCAGGGTAACTTGAGTCGATCCACTGGTAATTCTTTTCTTATCTTTACTTTCATCTTCCTCAGCACTGGAACTCTTTTCCAGACAGCCGTAATGTATCTGAAGTAGGATAATTTGAGCCTGGCCATCTGTGTCTTCAAGTGAGAACTCTGGGTTGATTTGCTCAATGATCCATTCATTTATTTTCATCCATTTCAAGGGCTTCGTGTCTGCTCTACTAAGTGCTAGTCTGTGATGTAGTACTTCTTGACTGCTTGCTTCTTTGCTGTTGATCATTGATCTTAAAGGGCAGAAGCTATCCATCACTTTGACAGAAAGGCTTTTAAAATAATACACATGTTTACATCAGGAGGGGCAACCCCAGTGCATAGTCCACAAAGAGCTCTCAGTAGATTGCATCTATTTTGTAAACCCCACCCCCCAAAGGAATGAACTGAAAAGAGAGATAATTGAGCAGCAAGTATCCACCACTCTTTTTTTTTTTAATCAAAATACTGACATGTGTTCCCTAAGTCTCTGCAAAGTTTTGGTACAAATTTCACGCCCCTTTAAAACAATTCCCTCAACACACAAAAGACAAAACAATATTGATCCTACTCACCCCAATGATGTCTGAACATCTCTACTCAAGTCCTCTGTGATTCTCAGAGATTGGACTTAATAAAGAAATAAAATGAGGAAAGTGGAAACAGGAAATCAGTAACTACACAAATCAGTAACCTAATCTGGTCATTGATCAACAGGTCAGATGTAAAGACCAGTTATTTTTTGCAAGTTTTTTCTCCTGACATTACTGAGAAATGCAGGAACCACTGTATTTGCACCTACTGTATCTATGTGCACATGTGCACATTTGTGTCAAACAGACACTACTGAATTATTCCTCTGGAGAGATTTTAAAGCACACACACAAGACTGTCTCATTTCTTTTCATTTCCTGAACCAAATAAGCAGCTGAATTTAAATTCAACACTGGTCACTAGCCAGAGTCCTTTATCAAAGCCACGATAGCTGTGATACAGGATAGCTTAGGGCATGCCATCACTGCCTTTTAACAGATTGTTGCCATTCCCTGCCTTGCAGTAGCTTCTTTAAAATATATTTGTGTTTCTTAGAACCCTCACCAACCACCAAATTGGATTTGCACAATTTTGAGACAGAATATAGCCAAATGTTCTAAATAAGTTTAATTCTCCAAATTCTCTTCTGCAAAATTATAAAAAATATAGAAAAAACTCACTTACTGGTTAGGCATAGAATTCTATTTCTTTTGTTGTCCACTCAGTTTCCATAAAAATTTTCAATATGGCTTCCACTCACCCAAATCTCACCCAGATCTGCCTTAAAAGACGAGACAGATACCTAAGGCAGAAGATAGGAAGCAGATGTGAATAGGGAAAGCCTAATGGATAGGAATAAGGAGAGAATTTGCAGAAATCATTGCTTTATCCTGTGTTGGACTTTTTTATATTTCTTTTTTACTTTTTTTTTTGCAATATTGAAGGCATGCCAATAGCCCCATTATTTTGACTATTTATCACTCAAAATAATGGTACTGATAGATTTCTTCCAGAGATAACTATTGGTTAGTTTAAACCTAGGGGTAATTTTCTGTTTCTGTTTCCCTATCAAGAATTCTTCCCTGTGAGGATTAATTTCATATGTTTGGCTGTTCTGCTTATAGAACAAATAATGTTGCTGTTGAATAGAGATATAAAATCAGAGATTTGATGTTTTAGTGAACTGCCCTTCTCCCCCCAGTGCTGCAAATTTAGAAACCAGGTTAAAGCTGGGCAAATAATTCATTAACTTCAGCTCTTATTGCTTGGTTTTGAGGAAAAGCTGTTTTGTTTCATTATGATTAAACTGGCAGTCTGCTGCAGATGCCAAAAAAGCCAATGGAGTCCAAGGCTGCATCAACAGAGAAATAGCATCAAGATCATGAGAGGTGATAGTACTGTTCTATACCAAGGCTTTTTAACCTTTTCACCCATTGTACCACTTTTAGGATATGGCAACATCCAAGTACCACCAGTCTCCTAGCAAGGTGTCAAAAACCTGTCCAAAAAAAAAAAAAAAAGGAAAAAAGTGATGAAGTACAGGTAGTCCTCGACTTACAACAGTTCACTTAGTGACTGTTCAAAGTTACAATGGCACTGAAAAAAGTGCCCCCCAAGCCACAGCCAAGCAAGATACCTGCCTGCCCGCCCGGCGGTGCTCTTCCTCTTGTCCGAGGTTTTCATTGTTGTGAGCATTTCTGTTGAGGATTGGCAGGGAAGGGTGGGGTGGGGGTGTTTGGTTTTTATTCCCCCCCCCCCTCTGCTGGGTAGTTGCAGCAGGTTTTGGTCACTTCACATGATCCTGGGACACTGTGACCATCATAAATATGAATCAGTTGTCAAGCATCTGAATGTAAATCACAAGACCCTGGAGATGCTGCAACGTTCCAGCTGATTGGCACTTCTTCTGGGCTCAGCAAAAGCACTGGGATCAGCCCCGAGCTTCAGCTGGAGCCTGGCACTGATCCTGGCACTTCCGCTGAGCCCTGACAGCCCTGCAGCTCCAGCCGTCTCTCACTCAGGCTTGTGTGGTGCTGCCATTGGTTCAGCTCATTCCCCTCCCCCGCTACCACTTTTCTAGGATGGTCGTGTACCACCTGCCAGGTGCCAATGTACCACAGGTGGTACCCGTACCACTGGTTGAAAAGCCCTGTTCTATACTACACTAGTGAGCCTTCATTTGCAATGCTTCATCCAGTTCTGGTCACCAAGATGACCTAGAAAGAGTATAGAAAAGAACAACAATAATAAGGGACCTAGAAGCTAAACTGTATGATGAATGGTTAGGAAACTAGGTATGCCTACTTTAGTGAAGAGAAGGATTAGGGGTAACATGATAGCTGTCTTCCAGTACTTGATGTACTGTCACAAGGAAGATAGGGTCAACTTATTCTCCAAAGCACCTGATGGCAGGACAAGAAAAAACAGTTGGAAGATGATCAAGGAGAGATTCAGCCTAGAATTAAGGACAAATTTCTTGACAATGAGAATAAACAGCAAGTAACTTGCCTCCAAAAGTTACAGGTGCACCATCACTGGAGGTTTTCAAAGGAGACTGGGCAATCATTTGTCTGGAATAGTATAGGATCTCCTGCTTGAGAAGGGTTGGACTAGAAGACCTCTAAGGTCCCTTCCAGACCTGTTCTTCTATCTTTTGTTTCTGTATCTCTGCATAGCAAATTACTTATAACTGTGTTGGTTTAGGAAGGTGGTCTCCATTTCATTACAGCTGATTCATATCGGCACGTATGAATTCTAGAAGGTGCTTTAGAGAACTACAAAATCAGAATGAAAATACGGTGGGGTCAATATTTATTTTTCAACATGACTACCAAACACTCAAGACCAAAACTCAAGGAAAGTCAAAAAAGGATGGCCTTGGAGAAAAAAAAAAGGGAAGTCAGGAAAGAATATTTTCCATAACTACTTCAACCACTCTGTCAAAATGAGATGTTTTAGAAACACATTCTGACAAACTTCAACAATGGCTCAGAGCAACACAATGGTTCTAACTGTATTTTAAAATTAAAATATAGCTGCATGATCTAATTAGCTGAAGCCTCTTGGATAGTAAATCATCCGATGAAGGCTGCATATTTTGAGAGTTAAGTGCAGGCAATGCAGCCCAATTGTTTGATGACATCATAAATCTTATCTGTGAGAAATCATTCTCATTATCCTAAGAGGAACATTGTTTGGCTATTAGTTAGCACAATGGCTTGCCTTTTATTTATTTTATTTTATTTTAAATTTTACTCTCATTGAAGTGAAGGTGAATGGATTTGGTTCACACCATCAAGTTGGACAGATTCATTGTTCTGGAAAAAGCAAACAAGATTACTCTTTGAGGTGTACTTGTATGCTCAATGGCAAGAATGAATGATCCTTAAAGCCAGAGGGAAGCCAGCCAGCAAATAATCCTGGCTGAGTGTCTCCTTTCAAGATGTTTCCCAAACCACTGAACAGTTTCTGTGAAGGTTCAGAGCCACATCTAAAATATTCTCCCACTGCATTCTGCTACAGCAGGGGTGTCAAACTGCTGGCCAGCGGGCCAAATGCCTCATAGTGAAACTGCACCTACCCCATTGCCGGCAATGGCAAAAAAAATGTGATATGTCAAGACATGTCACATAACGTTGCGAGTTTGACACCCCTGTGCTACAGTATTTCCCATGGACAACAGTTCACTTAGTGGGCATTCAAACTTGCAATGGCACTGAAAAAAGTGACCTATGACCATTTTTCACACTTACAACCATTGTAGTATCCCCATGGTTAGGTGATCAAAACTCAAACACTTGGGAACTGACTCACATTTATGACTGGTTGCAGTGCCCTGGACTCATGTGATCCCCTTTAGCGACCTTCTGACAAGCAAAGTCAGTGGGAAAACCAGATTCAATTAACAACTGTGCTACTAATTAAACAACTGCAATGATTCACTTAACAACTGTGGGAAAAAAGGTCATAAAATGGAGAAAATTCTCTTAACAAATGTTTCACTTAGCAACAAAAATGTTGGGCTATTCAATTGAGGTCATATGTTGAGGACCACCTGTATGCACAAAAGATCAAAAGAAATAATGGATCAAAAGAAATACAACAGTTATTTGGTACTTTTTATTCTAAGGTCCAGACATCAACACAACTGTATATACAATATGTCTGTATCTAGATACTGGCAGCTATTCTCACCATGAGTTAAACTATATGAAAACATTATGACACATAAGGAACGTAATATTCAGAAAAAGAATTTAGATTAATTAGGAATAAATGTATTTAGTTAAAATGTTATTCTTGGGTAATCATACAATTATCAAACAATAATTACTGATATTTTGATATTTTGTCCTTAGGCTAATTACTAATATTTTGTTCAGAACCAAATATCTCTGGCTGTCAAGAACTGTTGTGGCCTTTGGATTTGATCTAAAAGCATGGGTTTTTTTCCCCTGGAATGTTTTGATTGTGACTAAGACATAGTTAATTTTGCTGCCTTTTTTGCAGATACTAAAATAGTATTTCTGCAAACTGAATTAGGAGGGGCTTTATTGTTTTTTATTATGGTTTGTTTGTTAGTTTTAAAAGCTTCCTGGCAAAAACTGCTTTTTTCCCAGATAATCAATCTAAACAAGTGATATTGCATGGCACCTGAACACCAACACAAAATTAATTATTCACATATGTGTAAATGCATTACAACATGCACATTTTAAGTACAATTCCAATCTGGGAAATTAAATAAATTTCATCCACTAAATTAAATATAGCAGATATTTAGGAGGTAATTACATTACCCAATTACTCTATTATAAAAGATCTTCCCTACTGATCAGCTTATCTCTAATACAGTCAATTGTATTTTGTATTTTAACTTTGTCTTGAACAAAATAAATATATTTCTATATAAAAATAGATTGATCAAACCTTAAAATGAAGATGATAGCCAACATTCCAGAAGATAGGCTCAATATACAGAAGGATCTGGACAGACTCGAACACTGAGCCCTATCTAACAAAATGAAACTCAGTGGTGAGAAAAGTAATGTTCTACATTTAGGCAAGAAAAACCAAATGCACAGGTATATAATAGGTGGTACCTGGCTCAGTACTAGTAACTGTGACAGGGATCTTGGAGTCCTAATGGACAATCACTTAACTATGAGCCAGCAGTGTGCTGCAGCTGCCAAAAAAAGCCAACAAAGTCTAAAGCTGCATTAAGAGAAGGATAGAATCAAAGTTAAATGAAGTGTTAGAATCACTTTATAATGCCTTGATAAGACCACCCTTGGAATATTGTATCCAGTTTTGGCTGTCACAATATAAAAAAGATGTTGAGACTCTAAGAGTATAGAGAAGAGCAATGAAGATGATTAAGGGGATGGAGGCTATAACATATATTGGACAATTATAAGAATGGAATATGTCTAGTTCAATGAAGAGAAGGACTAGTGGTGACAAGGTAGGAGTGTTCCAATATCTAAGGGGCAAAGAAGAAAGAAGAGAGAGTCAACCTGTTTTCCAAAGCACCAGAAGGCAGGACAAGAAAGAATGAATGGAAACTAATTAAGGAGAGAACCAATCTAGAATTAAGGAGAAATCTCCTGACAGAACAATTAATCAGTGGAATGACTTGCCTCCAGATTTTATGGGCACTCCAACACTGAAAGTTTTCAAAAAGAGATTGGACAACCTTTTGTCTGAAATGGTATAGGGTTTTCTGCCTGAGCAGGGGCTTGGACTAGAAGACCTCCAAGGTCCCTTCCAAGTATGTTATTCTGTTATTTTAAGCGAGCAGGCTGATTCCTTTGGGAAAAGCCTCATCCAAATCATCTCCATCTGCACTTTTGTATTTTATCCTCATTTGGACGTGATTCACTCTATCTCTGATCTGTATTAGCAAGATTGGCAGGATAAATTTGCATCTTTGTTTTCATTAATATGTTCTGTTTCCTTCATTGACACGTTTCCTTCATTTTCTCTGAGATGGATGGCCATACACATTTTTAAATAAATATAAATATTTTAAACTTAAAACAAAATTTAAAATAAATGTATCAATACAAATGTAGCCTCATCACTCCTAGCACACTCCCTTCTTGACAGCATGCTTAGTCTCTGTTTGTAAACAAATGAGGAATCCTATTACAGACAAAACAGCAAAACAGACTTATTGAAACTACATGCTGAATGTACGTTAAGGGAAGCTGACTTGGAAAAAGTCAAGTGTAGTTTTAAAATTGGAAGAAGAAATATCAAGAATCTTGGTATGCTGATGACACCACCGTGATAGCTGTAGAGATCTACAACCTTTAAAATAAAATGTGAAGGAGCATTACAGAATAATGAATTAAATAAAATAATGAAATATTGATCAAATGGGTTGATAGTGAAAATGTGGTCACCACATTCATTACAAGAGGAGAGGAGAGGAGAGGAGAGGAAAAGGGAAGAGAAGAGAAGAGAAGAGAGAAAGAAGAGAAGAGAAGAGAAGAGAAGAGAAGAGAAGAGAAGAGAAGAG
>JAKJMR010000392.1:178565-195684 GCA_024449315.1 Daboia siamensis
GAGAAGAGAAGAGAAGAGAAGAGAAGAGAAGAGAAGAGAAGAGAAGATGCTGACAAACTGCCATTTGTAAGATTTGTTTGAGTCAAACATTCTTTAAGAGTCATTTTGGCTAGTTAGTGGTCATTGCTAAATAAATAAATAAATAAATAAATAAATAAAATTGCTGTCTGAATTGTAGGCTCCTGCTTATCACTCTAAAGATGAGTTTGTTTTGAAAGCAGATGAAAACATTTTGGCAAAGAAATGTAGAATTATGCACAATATGATTGACTTGGCAACCAGTGGTACAAGAGAATCATTGCCAATCCAGACTGCAAATTCTTGGATTTTGTGGTGCTTTCAGACATGAAGGTAAAATCACCAGCGTGTAAAGGTGTCACTTCAAGTTAACAGCATGTTGAAAATGTACCCAACAGCATGTAGCCAAAGACCAACATTTTTATTGCTTAATTGCTTCCATAACACTTGTCTGAGATATGGTACCCCCCCAACAGGAGGCGCTCACTAAATGAGGTGACTGACATGATACAAAGACCTCATCCCCACGCTTCCGTCTCTTAATCCTGGTTTTTTGTATAGTTTTAAAACGTTAATTTACATACTTTTAATATTTTAATTTTTTTTCTATTTATATTTGTAATCTGTAAAAGAGTTACCTCATAGGTGAGATGGACAGCATAATATAAAGTAGAATAAATAAAACAGCATTTATTATCCTTCTCATCTCATAGCTGTGCTTCCGTCTTTAAAAAAATAAAATAAAATGAGGGTAAAGTTGATGGTTTTGTTCTCGTTGTTGATTTGCTTTAATAGTTCACAAGTTATAATGAAGAACTCTGTAGAATTGGATATTTTGAGGGTAAAAACAACTCCATGAGACAACACAACTCAATCATACCAGGATAATAGTAATGAGATAAATACATACAGTTTAACAGAACATTGTTGGTGTACTATGAATCACCAACTAAAAATAATTCCAATTCAGCTCTTGATAATGGAACATATGTTCTTATATATTTCAAATCATCATCATCATCATCATCATCATCATCATCATCATCATCGTTGTCATCATTCTATTTATTCTTCTCCCTTCTCCAACCACTACATCAGTCTAGCAGAGACTTTATGGCAGGGATATCAAATGTGTCATGCTGAAACTGCACCCACCCCATTGCTGGCAATGGAAAAAAAAGTTGTGATATTCATGACACATCATGTGACATTACAAGTTTGACACCCCTTCTCTAAGGTCTAGCTTGCTGCATCATTTAAGTTGGCCTGTCACTTTAACCTTGTTTTAGAAATTGCCATATTAGAAGCATTCAAGTAAGATTCAGTTGCCAGTCTGGTCACCTCTTGTGTATGAAATAGTGAAGATGGGACTTCCGGTTTCACATTGCAGAATAACAGATGCAGGAAAATGGGTCTCCATCTTCCGTATTCGATTTTACCCTGTTGGGGACCCTGAAAAGGGTCCAGAGAGGCAACGAAGAAGGCAGGGACCCTCTTTGATAACAGAGGAGCAGCAGCTCTTCTGTTTGATCTGAGGAAGTCCTCCAAACCAGTGAGGGAAAGATTGGCTACATTTGTGTAGCCAGTCAGAAGCTGCTGATAACCAAAGGAAATAAGCACTAACGAGCAACTTTTTAGCAATGTGGATGAAACTGGGTGAGATTCTATTCTTTTTTTATAACTTTAAGAATTTTTCCTGGAAAAAACCACCCAAGCAAAGAATCCTCCCCGATGAGAGAGAGAAATGGAATTTTCACCCATTCCCTCAGGAAAAAAAAGCAGTTAACTAACTACTTGGGAGAAAACAGAGAAAATTATAAGATTAATTTGGAATCAACATAGATATATATTGAAATTTGTGGACTAAAAGTGCTTTTGAGACTTTTTTTTAGAAAAGAGCCTTGAAAATCTTGCAATATGAGTTTGAAGCGGGAACAAGGCATTAATGACATCTAGTGGCAAACCACGGAACTACAATTTATTATGCTTAAAGAAATTTGGCCTGAAGCCCAGAGTCAGATAAGACTTTGGGTGTCCTTGGAAACTGTCACTTTTGAAAACTGCAGCTGGAAAAGGAAAAAAAAAATAAAACTCTTGGACTGCTTATCTGCATGGCAGAAATGATAAACTATTTTGAAACTGGCCTGCTTAGATTATGAATATAAATACTAGCTGACTTTTGGAGCTGTGTCATGGAACTATTCCCCTATAGAAGAAACAGACATGACTGATTGAGATGATGGAACACTTTGGATTATAAACTTTTGATTGATGAATAACTTTTAATTGTTTCTTTTCTCACTGGATAGAAAGGATATGTTTTTCATTGGACAGAAAAACCTGGACTTTGCTTATATTTGTTTAGGGGAGGCCTAAAGATGCACTGCCAGGCTGGCTGGATAATTTGGAGTTCAAATGACAATTGACTGAAACTTTTTAAATCTCAAAATAGATTGGACTATAAAGACCACATACAAAAACAAAATGGATGTTCCACACGTAGTCTTAAATAGTAAAAAAAAAATCTCTAACATTTGTCTCCAAACCCCCCAGCTTCACATACCAACAAAAAAATGTTGATGAATCTCAGAAGAAATTCTTTCTATGTTAAAATCAATACAAAAGACAATTGTTTTAGCTCACAATAATACTTAAAATAACACAAATGAGATAAAAAGAACAACTTTCTAATCTAAACTTACAAATTCAGAAAATGACTACAAAGAAGGAACCAGTAACCCAGAAAATAGAAGGAAAATTAGAGGAAGCAGATCCAAAGATGGAAGACCTAAAGGAAGGAATTAGCAGACAGACTCAGACAAATGAAGAATTAGAAGATGCAGCAATAATACCAGAAATGGAAAATATATCTATTATTATTATTGTTGTTGTTGTTTTGTTGTTGTTGTTGTTGTTGTTGTTGTTGTTATTATTATTATTATTATTATTATTATTATTATTATTATTATTATTTTCCACTATTACAATAATATCTTTAAAAAGCAATGTAGTGTCTGTGTTACAATAGTTCCATTTCAGACAAATACATATTATTACAGATCTCCAAGTTGTTGTAACTAATATTGCCTTTCTCTTATTTCCTTTAATACATATTATCTCTCATCTAAGTTAACATACTTTTCATTGCTATCCATCAGTCATTTAATAGTTTTCTTATATTTATCAATACCTTAGTATGTTTTATATTTTAACATTCCATTTTTAAGATATCAAAACACCTTATATATTTTTCCAGTTTTAATTTTACATTAAAATTAAGATTAAAAGTTTAAAGTTTCTTATTTTCATATTTGTAAATAACCTCCTTTCCCTTTACACAGTTTTCTCCAATACCTAGTAATTTAAATACACTTCTTATTTATCTCATTTTCATATTGATATGAGAATGATAGTCATTATAATACCAGTTGCAGGGAGGAGGAAGAGGTGGAGGACAATATAATATTCTTATCATTTATAATTTCCACATCTTGAAAGTTAACCAAAATTTCTCCATTTCAACATTTAACACGTCTTTTCATGTTACTACATCCAAGTATATTACATTGTATCATTCTTAACATACAGTATATACATCTTAATCCATTTCATTTAAAGAATTCAGTATTTCAATGTTAGTATTCATACATCTGTATTTTGCTTTTGTTTTTTTAATTAGCACCCTCCCCCATCGGGATATGTCTCGGAATGGCTGAGGATGGGGGAGGAGAAGCCGGAGAAGCCAACTTTCTAACTTACTGGTGAGAGGACGCTGGTGGCTGAGTGGGGCCGACTCGACTGTTTACCTGCTCATCTAAGCTGAGCAGAGCTGTGACAAGTGATCTTGGTCGGAATTTTGGGCTCTGTTCATGCCTGTTTGTTTTTATTGTGGCCAGGGTTGTGGCAGGGGGAAGGGAGCCTCGATGTTGTTTCCCCCCTCCCCCTCTGCCACTCGGTGAGTTTGGCTCCATGAGTGCAGTGGACCTGGTCCTGCTGGCGCTGTGGCTGCGGCTGTGGGGTCTGCTGTTGTTGCTGCTTTCCCTGCCGCTGCGGAGGCTGCTGCTGGCCTTGTTGCTCTGCTTGAATCTTGTTTTGGGTCCATCGCCATTGTCATCAGGCCTCCTCCCCCTTTTTTAGACTTGTCATCATCACCTGTTATGGCTCTTGCTGCTGCCACCGTAGACTACTCCACTCTTACCACGATTATGGCACTGGGACCTGCCACATGTCGACTGAATTTTCCATTGACTTCATCTGCTGGTACCCTTCATTGTCCGATGCTACCGCCTTCCTTTGTATGCCAGCGTACACTTTTAGAGAACTTTACTCGCTGCGAGATTCTCCCCTCTCGCAGGAATACCCATCTGTCCTACATAAGAACTTTCTTAATGATGGGTTGTGGGACCTGAGAGATGGCATGCTTCAAAGAGGAGGCTGAAGGGATTTTCATTAAGTTTTTTATATAAAATTTTAAGGGGACCCAGGAGGGGGGAGGCCTTGGGGATCCACAACGAACTTGGGGGAGTTCGACCTGGACAGCAGTCCAGACCATCGGGCGGGTGGGGGGGGGGGGGGGAGTGGTTTGGGGGCAGACTCAGCTTTGAGTGCGAAGGGTCTCCCTATCTTGATGGTTATTGGGAGGGGCAGAGAGTATGGGAGCAGACGGCTTTATCATTATTGGGGAACGGTCCACCGCTGTCTTCAAGCGATTGCCTGTTCCCACCCTCGTTGCTCTTCTTGCTTCCCTGGGGGCATAGGATTGCAGAACCCAGGGCTTAGGTTGGTTTATTTCAACTTTAGGTCCATGGTGAACAAGGCTCCCCTCATACACGATCTTGTTGAGGAGGAGAACGTGGACCTGGCTTGCATCACAGAGACCTGGCTTGGCCAAGAGGGACGTGTCCCCCTCTCGGAGTTATGCCCACCAGGCTTCTGGGTGCTTCACCAGCCATGGGCCCAGGGCAGAGGTGGGGGGGTGGCAGTTATTATTAGGGAGAGTCTTTGTCCATGAGTGGCCACTGTCCCTCAGATAGATGGGTGTGAATCTCTCCTTTTGAAGTTGGGTCCTGGCATTCAGTTGGCCCTATTGATTATGTACCTGTCTCCCATCTGCGTATCATCAGCCCTGCCCAAGCTCCTCAACCTCTTGCCTGGGTTGGCAATTGAGTTCCCCAGACTAATAGTTCTGGGTGGTTTCTATTTGCCTTCTGTGGGTGAGGTGTCTGAGTTGGCTCGGGAGTTCATGGCTTCCATGACGGCCATGGACCTGACTCAAATAATTCAGGACCTGACTCATAATGGAGGTCACACACTCGAACTGGTTTTTATTTCTGGGTAGTGGATTAATGATCTGGCTAGGGGGGATTTAACCATCCATCCCCTGTCATGGTCCGATCATTTTCTTCTCCAGCTAGACTTTCATTATGCCACCCCCCGCCACTAGGAGGCAGAACTGACCAGGTGTTTCTGCCCCAGGTGCCTGATGGACCCTGAGAGGTTCCGGACGGAGCTTGGGACATTTCCTGCTTCCCTTGCCCATGGCTCCGCCGAGGCCCTAGTAGCAGCCTGGGAGAGGATGGCTGCTGGGGCCTTGGATCGAGTTGTGCCTTTGTGGCCTCTGACCCAGCGCAGATCCCAGATGGCCCCCTGGTTTACTGAGGGACTCAGATAGATGAAGCACCAGAAAAGACACCTAGAGAGTCGTTGGAGGTTCAGCAGATCCAAATCTGACCGAACACAATTGAGAACTTATCTTAAGTCTTACCTAGTGGTGATGGAAGTGGCAAAGCATGCTTACTTTTCCACTCTCATCGCGTCTGCAGATAATCACCCAGCCACCCTGTTTAGAATGACCCACTCAATGCTTAATCAGCAACCGAGGGATGACCCCTTGCAGGGTAGTGCTGAGGAATTTGTACAGTATCTGCAGGACAAAATCGCTCAGATCCAGACTGGTTTGAACTCTGACTGGGTGGAATCCAACGGAGTGGAAGGGGCAGGTCTTGGTTATACCATCTGGGGTGAGTTTGACCCTGTATCTTTGGATGATGTGGACAGGATTATGGGCAGACTGAGCGCTACAACCTGTTTATTGGACCCATGTCCCTCCTGGCTAGTTTCGGCCACTGGGGAGGTGACAGGGGGCTGGCTCCAGGCAGTTGTTAACGCTTCATTGACAGAGGGTGTCTTCCCCTCCACCTTAAAAGAGACAGTAGTGAGACCCCTCCTCAAGAAGACTGCCTTGAATCTGGCCTCGTTGAATAACTATCATCCTGTCTCCAACCTTCGCTTTGTAGTGAAGGTTGTTGAAAGTGTTGTGGCGCATCAGCTTCCGCAATTCCTGGATGAAGTGGACTATCTGGACCCATACCAGTCCAGTTTCAGACCCAGTTACAGCACAGAAATGGCATTGGTCGCACTGGTAGATGATCTCTGGTGGGCCCGGGACAGGGGTTGTTCCTCTGTCCTGGTCCTACTTGACCTCTCAGCAGCTTTTGATACCATTGACCATGGTATCTTGCTGCGACGGCTTGAGGGGTTGGGAGTGGGAGACACTATTTTACGGTGGTTCTCCTCCTATGTCTCGGGCTATTCACAGTTTGTATTGGCAGGGGGGCAGAGATCCACCCCGAGGCTCCTTTCTTGTGGGGTGCCTCAGGGATCGGTTCTCTCCCCCCTCCTGTTTAACATCTATATGAAGCCGCTGGGTGATATCATTCATGGTTTTGGGGTGAGATATCACCAATATGCGGATGATACCCAGTTGTTCATCTCCACCCCAAACCAACCCAGTGATGCCCTTGAGGTGATGTCCCGGCGCCTGGAGGCAGTACGGGTCTGGATGGGAAGGAACAGGCTCAGGCTCAAACCCTCCAAGACCGCTGTGGATACTGGCATCTCATATTGTCCAACATGTTCCATCTCTTTTCATGAGGGGAGGTATTGCCCCCCTTTGAAAGGGCTCGCAACTTGGGTGTCCTCCTGGATTCATGGCTTAATTTGGAAGAACATTTAACTGCTGTGACCAGGGGGGGCCTTTGCACAGGTTCGCCTGGTGTGCCAGTTACGCCCCTTTTTGGACCAAGATTATTTATTATTTTATTTTATTATTTAGATTTATATACCGCCCTTTCCCGAAGGACTCAGGGCAGTTTACAGGATATTTAAAAGAAAATCAATACAAAAGTTAAAACAATTAAAAAAGATTAAATGAAACCCTGAGAGAAAATAAAAACCCCAGTTAAAATTAAAAATTAAAAATTCTCAGCCTGGGCCAGACAGCTCAAAGAGCCAGGTCTTCAGGTCCCGGCGGAATGAACGGAGGTCGGGGGCAGTCCTAAGCTCCACAGGCAGCTGGTTCCAAAGGACAGGCGTGCCCATTGAGAAGGCCTTACCCCTGGGTGTTACCCGCCGGCAATCTTTAACTGGCGGCACCCTGAGAAGACCCTCCCTGTGGGAGCACACTGGACGAAGGGAGCTTGATGCTGGCAGCAGGTGTTCCCACAGATATCCCGGACCCTCACCATTTAGGGCTTTATAGGTCATCACCAGCACCTTGAATCTCACCCGAAGGGCAACCGGAAGCCAATGCAGCTCGCGGAGTAGAGGTCTTACATGGGAGTATCGGGAAACCCCCATCACGACTCATGCAGCCGTATTCTGCACTAGGTGGTCCTCAAGGGCAGCCCCATGTAGAGAGCATTGCAGTAGTCTAAACGGGAGGTCACGAGCGCATGAGTGACTGTGCGTAGGGCATCTTGGTCCAGGTAGGGTCGCAACTGGCACACCAGGCAAACCTGGGCAAAAGCCCCCCTGGTCATGGCTCCTATATGATCTTCAAAATTGAGCCGTGAATCCAGGAGGATGCCCAAGTTGTGAGCCCTATCAACGGGGGGTAACACCTCACCCCCCGTCGTTAGAGATGGAATAGTCTGGTTGACCAGAGATGCCGGTATGCACAGCCACTCAATCTGGGCAGGATTGAGACGAAGCCTGTTTCTCCCCATCCAGACCCGGACCGCTTCCAGGCAACGGGACATCACAGCGAGGGCATTGCTGGATTGGTTTGGGGTGGAAAAAAAAAAGTTGGGTATCATCAGCATACTGATGATACCCAACCCCGAAACCACGGATGATCTCGCCCAGCGGCTTCATATAGATGTTGAACAGGAGGGGCGAGAGAACTGACCCCTGAGGAACTCCACAAATAAGAGGCCTCTGCCCTCTGCCCTCCCGTCAACACCGACTGCGAGCGGCCCAGGAGATAGGAGGAGAACCACCACAAAACAGTGCCTCCCACTCCAAACCCCCTGAGACGCCGCAGTAGGATACCATGGTCGATGGTATCAAAAGCCACTGAGAGATCTAATAGGACTAGGACAGAGTAACAACTCCTGTCCTGAGCATGCCAGAGATCATTCACCAGCGTGACCAATGCTGTCTCCATGCTGTGCCCAGGCCTGAAACCCGATTGGTACGGGTCCAGATAATCAGTTTCATCCAGGAACAGAGGAAGCTGATGCACCACCACACTCTCAACAACCTTCGCCAGAAAGCGAAGGTTGGAGACTGGACAATAGTTATTTAAAACAGCCGGGTCCAGGGCAGGCTTCTTGAGAAGGGGTCTCACCACTGCCTCCTTCAGGGAGGTGGGGAAGACACCCTCCTTCAAGGAAGCAGTTATTACTGCCTGGAACCAGCCTTGTGTTTCCTCCCGAGCCGCATAAACCAGCCAGGACGGGCACGGGTCCAACAAACAGGTGGTGGTGCTCAGCCTCCTCCTCATCCTGTCCACATCATCAGGGGAAACAGGATCGAACTCAGTCCAGATAACATGCTCAAGACCGTCCGATTCCTCCACTTCAGACTCTGCCCAGTCAGAGTCCAAACTGGCCAGGATCTGAGCGATTTTGTCCGTCAGATGATGACTAAACTCCTCAGCCCGCCCCTGCAAGGGATCCTCCCTCACCTCCTGGTTAAGAATGGAGCGAGTCACCCTAAACAGGGTGGCCAGGCGATTATCTGTGGACGCGATGAGGGCAGTGAAGTATTTAGCCTTCGCCGTTCTCATCGCCGCAAGATAAGATATTATAAAGATTCTTAACCAAACCACCCCAGTGATGCCCTCGACGTGATGTCCCGTTGCCTGGAGGCGGTCCGGGTCTGGATGGGGAGTAACAGACTTCAACTCAACCCCGACAAGACTGAGTGGCTGTGCATACCTGCATCCCGGGATATTCAGAATATCCCATCACTTTCTATGGGGGGTGAACTATTACCCCCCGTAGATAGGGCTCGCAACTTGGGAGTCCTCCTAGATTCACAGCTCACTTTGGAAGATCATATAGGGGCTGTGACTAGGGGGGCCTTCGCCCAGGTTCGCCTGGTGCGCCAGTTGCGACCCTATCTAGACCGGGATGCCTTGTGTACGGTCACCCATGCGCTCGTGACCTCTCGCCTTGACTACTGCAATGCTCTCTACATGGGGCTGCCCTTGAAGACCACTCGGAGGCTCCAACTGGTACAGAATGCAGCCACGAGAGTTGTGTTGGGAGTCTCCCGATACTCCCATATAACACCCTTGCTCCGTGAGCTGCATTGGTTGCCAGTTGTCTTCCGGGTGAGATTCAAGGTACTGGTTATGGTGTTTAAGGCCCTTCATGGCATGGGTCCGGAGTACCTCGGGGATCACCTGCTGCCGGCATCTACTTCCCTCCGCCCTGTACGCTCCCACAGAGAGGGTCTCCTCAGGATGCCACCGATCAGAGAATGTCGATTGGTGGCCCCCAGGGGGAGATCCTTCTCTGTGGGCGCCCCGGGGCTATGGAATCAGCTCCCGGTTGAGCTCCGGATGGCGCCCGACCTTCGCTCCTTCCGTCGGGGTCTGAAAACATTTTTATTTGTACAAGCTGGACTGGCCTGATGAGGGATGAGGGATGGGTAGTTTTAATATTTGTATTGGTTTTAGTTTGGGCTAGTTTAATTTCTTTTTAATTTTTGTATTTTTGTATGTATTTGCCCTGTACACCGCCCTGAGTCCTTCGGGAGAAGGGCGGTATAGAAATAAAATTAAATAAATAAATAAATAAATAAATAACTGCAATCGGTCAGATTCGGATCGGGTGGATCTCCAACAGCTCTCTAGACCCCGTCTCTAATGCTTCATCTCCTGGCTCCACAGAAAACCATGGAGCCCAACAGGATCTGCGCTGGGTCAGGGGTCGCAAGGGTACAACACAGTCAAGTGCCTCAGCGGCCGCCCTATCCCAGACATCAAACAAGGCATCAACTGGGCTGTGAGTGAGGGCAATGGGTATAGACCCAAGCGCCATCTGGAACCGTTCCGGGTCCATTAGGCACCTGGGGTGGAACCACCTAGTCGGTTCCTCAGCCCAGCAGTGGGGGTTAGCATAACGGAAGTCCAGCTGCAGGAGCTAATGGTCAGAACATGACAGGAGAACAATAACTGGTGAACCCCCTCCCAGATCATCCAACCACTGTCCGGACAGGAACACCAGGTCGTGAGTGTGACCCGCCACATGAGTCAGGCCCTGAATTACTTGGGTCAGGCCCATGGCTGTCATAGAAGCATGAACTCCCGAGCCAACTCAGACGACCCTCCCAGTGAAGGCAGGTTGAAAATGTGGCCGTGCGTGTACTTATGGGAGTTCCTTGATACTCCCATGTTACTCCTCTCCTGTGCAAGCTTCATTGTCTTCTGGTTGTCCTCCGGGTGCAATTCAAGGTGCTAGTAATTACCTTTAAAGCCCTACATGGCTTAGGATGTGGTATTTGCGAGACCACCTGCTTCCATTGTCAACCTCCCATTGCCCGGTTCACTCCCACAGGTTCAGCCTACTCAGAGTTCTGTCGGTTAAGCAATGCTGGCTGGCGACCCTTAGGGGGAGAGCCTTCTCTGTGGGCGTGCCAACCCTCTGAAATGAACTGCCTCTGGAGCTGCGGATGGCCCTCGACTTTCGGTCCTTTCGCTGTGACCTGAAGACATGGATATTTCAACAATCGGGCCTGGACTGACTATGGTTATAAATTTGGTTTTATGGGGTTAAATTACTATGTATTGAACATATCTACTATTTAATTCTTTTTTAAAATTTTGTATTTTCATGTTCTTTTTTAGTTTTTATTGTTTTGAGCCGCCCTGAGTCCTTAGGAAGAAGGCCGGCATATAAATATAATCAATCAATCAATCAATCAATATTTTTATCTACTCATCACAGCAGTCTCTCATAATCCAAGTACAATCCTATTTTGGTGTTATCTATTTCAGGCCTCTTAAGTATGTCCATATTTCTTCAATCTTATTCTTGCTTTCTTCCTTTGCCATATCATTTTTCACTTCTTTGCCTCAGGGTCATCAAAGCATTCTTGTATTGTTGTATCATATTTAAGTAGCCCTCCAGTCTCTGTTTTTGAAGGATTGAGGTGTCTATTAACAACACCAACTCTTCTCATTATTTTCGCCTCTTGATATAGTTGCGCTGGGCTGAATAATTTTTTTCCCATCTGTTTCTTATTTTTGTCTTTGAAAATCTGTGTTTGTTGAGTAGTTAATTCTTCTGCCAATGTATTTGATTCTTCTGTTAAGTTCTGTCCTGATAAAATATTGGTTGTTCTCATAATTTGAGTTTGTTTCTTCGAGATACTTTCTATTTTTTTTCCCAAAAGCTCTTATTTCATCACCAGCTGCAGAAAGGAACTGATAAGTTTGGTAGGATGTTTCCCACATAGCATAGATTTGTTTTTGAAACTCTTCCATGGTGGAGTTTTACATCTGGTGTTCAAGGTTAATCTTATCTTATTTTTCTTAAATGTTTTCTTCTTCTTCTTCTTTTTTTTTTTTTAAGAAAATCAGATTGTAATGTCAGGTTTAGCCACTGGGTGTCCACCAAGTGCTTTGAAAATTCTTTTCTTTTAGTCCGTTTCTTTTTTCAACATTTAAAGAAAAAAAAGAAAAACACCCCTGAGCTTGCTCACCGCTTGTTTGAAGGGAGGGTTGAATTCCCCTCTCCCTCTCCACAGGGGGAAGGTACTTAGCAGCTTATTTAGGTGAAAAGAAGAAGATTAAGGTATAAGAGAGGAATCTTACCCCCCTCTCTTCCACGCTGCTTTAATGTTGCCTGATGGTAAATTTGACTTCGGCTGTCTGCTATGACCAGTCTTTCTTCTGCTGGTACAAAGGGAATGCAGGCACTAATGGGGGGGTTGTGGCTCCTCTGCATTTCTGCAAAAGCCCCTTCTTTCTGGTCACCCCTCCAGGGCAACTCTTCAGCCCTTTTAGGACCCCCCAGCAGAGACATCACCCTGTCAACAAAAGTGCATATAGTCAAGGCTATGGTCTTCCCAGTTGCAATGTATGGCAGTGAAAGCTGGACCATAAGAAAGGCTGAGCGCCAAAGAATTGAGGCCTTTGAACTATGGTGCTGGAGAAGACTCCTGCAAGTCCCTTGGACTGCAAGGCAATCAAACAGATCAGTCCTAGAGGAGATCAATCCTGACTGCTCTTTAGAAGGCCAGATCCTGAAGCTAAAACTCAAATACTTTGGCCACCTAATGGGAAGGAAGGACTCACTGGAGAAGAGCCTAATGCTGTAAAGATTGAGGGCAATAGAAGAAGGGGACAACAGAGAATAAGGTGGCTGGATGGAGTCACCGAAGCAGTAGGCGTGAGCTTAAATGGACTCCAGAAGATGGTAGAGGACAGGAAGGCCTGGAGGAATGTTGTCCATAGGGTTGCAATGGGTCGGACACAACTTCGCAACTAACAACAACAACAAGCGATACGAAACTGGACGTGGAAGACAAGAACCATCCTCCAGACGTCCATGCCAGCTGGTTCGGCAAACCGGAAGTCAGAATATATCTTACTTGTCAAGATCTCAGAACACATTTGAGGATAAGGAAGAAGAGCCTGATTGTACAGAAGATAAAGCTGTCAGGAGAATTGTGGAAATTTGGAGAAGGACAGAGGCTGTTTAATGAATATAAATGTGCTTAGTGTTCTTCCAAAAAATACTTTAATCAAATTGTCTTTCTTACTTCAAACAATATACACAAAAATAGGGGAAGAACTACTTGAGGACTCAAATGCATTGACTTGGAAAGTTAGTTGGCAAAGGAAGAAAACCAGAGTAAGACTGAAGAAAATAGAGGTTTTGATCCATTAGATGGGACATTATATATTAAATAGATGTTTGAACATGGCTAAGAGAATAGATAATTGTTAGAAATAAAAATATTATTATAACTAGAAAGGTAGAATATGCAACTAGAATACTATATTGTGGTATGAGAAGGGAAATATGAAAATGCCAAGAGGTCTGAATAAAAGAAATTTTTGGTTACCCAAATATAATTTACTATGAGAAATCTATAAGCATTAGACATATTTTGAACATTGATGGGAATTTTTTTTAAAAAAAAAAGTGGGAAAAACAGGATACTGATGGAACAAACAGATTTTAAGTGCAAATGCAATTGAGATATGTTTTGGCTAGAAAAGATATTATAAACTGACATTATTGATATTATGTATAATACCAGAAAAATGCAATGAAGATTCTATATTTAATTGTATATGTATTAACAGTAACAAGAATTGTATTTGCCCAGTGTGGAAAAATGCATACCACCACAAGAAGAGAAAATCAAAGAAGCACTGGATGATGTAGTATTAGAACTAGGCTGATAAAGTTAATATGTACCACTGAATTACTAATGGACCCGACAACACATTGTTTATTAAGTATTTATGATTGTAAAATTAGAAAATTAATAAAATGTTTACCAAAAAAGGGAAAAGAAATAGTGAAGACAGCATGACCTTAGACTTTTGAGTTAGACAGCAAAATGTCTCAAGTTGGTTTTGAATAGTTATTATTTTTTTTAAAAAAAAAAATATAAATAATAAGATACACAAATTTGCATCTCTCACATCTTTAGAAAGTGAATAAAAATTCAAGTGGACTAATTAGTTTACTTTTTTTATGAGCAAATGGGCAGCTTGAGAGATGGGTAAATTCTAAACATTTGCCAATGTATTTGTTTGCTAATATTCTTGTTAAACTAATAAATGTAGTTAGGGACAATTTACAAAATAATAGAATGAGGTCTAAGAATCTGGTTAACCTCCAGTATAGCTTGTTTAAAAACAATAGCACGTGTTCTTATTTTTGTTTATTTTATTTGCATACTGCTTTTCCTCTCCAAGAAATACAGAAAATGGCACACAACAAAAAATGTCACAACAAAAATACCTTTAAAAAATAAAGCAGTATACCAGTCCTTATCAGTAAAAGAATTTAAAAGCATTTTTTGAGATGAAAATATATTGTTTACCCAGTTTGAAGACCACTTGATTCTAGAATACAAGCAGTTCTCTATTTATGACCACATCTGAGACCAGAATTTATATTGTTAAGCATAGCAGCGATTAAGTGAATTACACCCAATTTCATGACCTTTTTTTGCTACGATTGTTAACCAAATCCCTTGCAGTTGTTAATAACATGGTTGTTAAGCAAATCTGGCTTCCCCCACTGACTTTGCTTCTTGGAAGCCATCTGAGAAGGTCACAAATGGCAATCACATCACCCCAGATCCTGCAATTATTATAAATACTCTCCAATTGACAACTACACAAATTTTGATCATGTGACCACAGGGATGCTGTGATGGTTATATGTGCAAGTACTGGTTGTATTTTTTTTTAGTGCTGTTGTAGCTTTGAATGGTCACCAAAGGAGTGGCTGTAAGTTGGGGATTACTTCTAGTGTTTACCCTTCACCAGCTTCAGCATATTATCAAGTTGTACATTAATTCAATGTGATTCCAAATTACCTGGTAAAGGGGAATGAAGCCCTTCCTATTATTCAGCCCTATTCAGCCATCAAGAGGTGAGATTTCTCGGTACTTTTTTTACAGCCTCAAACAAAATAAAATGCTCCTAGACTTTTCTAGAGATTTCAAAAAGAGCTACGGTAATCACAATTCACCATGCTTCTCCTATTTCCTTGATATTTTCACAGTTAATTTATTCTTCTAGGGACACACCAGATTAATCTGAGAAAAAAGCCATGGCAGTGGGAATAATTAGAGAAGGTGAAAACATGCCACCTCCTCTAAATTGTTTTATTTCTGCCTTTTCACGGAAGGAAGCAACTCACAAGATGCGTATATGCAATTTGACACACAGGAGGTGGTGAAATATATTATCTCAAAAACTTTTGGAAACACTAAAGATTATTTCAATAAATATGTATGATTTTATCCACAACGGGCATCCTCCATCCTCAATTTTTAGTGATCATTGCTTGGATACCAAGTTGTTTTATTGCCAGGAGCTGCTAAAAATTTTATTTTATGAACTATGAAGCTATCCTATCCCCATCCCACCCCCCCTCTCCAAATATAATTTCATATAAACAATACAATTCTTTGAGAATAAAGTCTGTTCCTGTCTTTTCTATAAACACATTCTACATACATTGTTATAGTTCAAGATTGTTGTTGTTGTTCTCAAGTCCATAATAGAACTAAGCCTGAAGATAAATATCCCTTCTTCTCAGCCTTTTGAATAAATCTTTCTTTATATAACAGCCACCAAAACAGTTTTGTTGTTTTGTTTTATTTTATTATTTTTTTAAGATGTTGGGCAAAATAAGAATGCATTTGAAAAATAAGCAAATCAAAGAAGCAAAGTGGAAACAAGTTGAATCTTTAGGGGAAAATTGGTACCTATTCTACCTCTCATACATACAAATCCAATATCCAATATAACTTCCACACAAACCTAACTTATCAGAAACACTTTGCTGACTATTGTCGTAACATTTCCCATATATATATGGCTCAGTGGGTTAGGACGCTGAGCTTGTCGATCAAATAGTCGGCAGTTTGGCGGGTCGAATCCCGAGTGCCGGGTAGTAGAGTGAGCGCCTGTTACTCATCCCAGCTTCTGCCAACCTAGCAGTTCGAAAGCACGTAAAAAATGCAAGTAGAAAAATAGGGACCACTCCAGTGGGAAGGTAACAGCGTTCCGTGCGCCTTTGGTGTCTAGTCATGCCAGCCACATGACCACGGAGACGTCCTCGGACAAGCGCTGGCTCTTCAGCTTTGAAACGGAGATGAGCACCGGCCCCTAGAGTTGGAAACGACTAGCACACATGTGCGGGGGAACCTTTACCTTTTATATGTATGTATGTATGTGTGTGTGTGTGTATATATATATATATATATATATATATATAATTTAAATAGCAGTATTAAATAGCACTGTTCCAATATTTGAGGAACTGCCACAAAGATGAGGGGGTCAATCTGTTTTTCAGAGCACCAGAAGTCAAGACAAGAAGCCATGGATGGAAACTGGAAACTGAACAAAGAGAGAATAAACCTAGAACTAAGGAGAACTTTCCTGACAGTAAGAACAATCAACAATGGAACAGTTTGCCTTCAGAAGTTGTGGGTGCTCCAATACTGGAGGCTTTCAGGATGAGATTGGACAGCCATTAGTCTGGAAAACTATAGGCTCTCCTGTTTGAGCCCTGCTCAAATACCTCCAAAGGTCCCTTCCAACCCTTTGCTCTTCATATAGGTTGCATTACAATGGTATTGTTTTTAAGTTAATAAGATTGCAGTTTTCCTTACTTGGTTGACTAAAAGTATAAGCACTTCAAAATTCAAAATGATTATGGGTGATCTTCTTGACCAGTGTTAACATTGAAGATATGTAGACATCAATTCCCAGAATTCCCCAGCCTGGATCTAATCTTTAAAGTTTCTTAGGAAAATCTGATTTTATTTTTAAATGCAACATAAACTATAGAAATGACATGCATATCTATGTATTCATCATAATTTTATACATCAGCATTTTTCCAGGATCAATGGTTATTTAAGTTCGATACTAGGATACTTGCTGGTTCTGTCATATGAGTTTGCTCCCTTGTTGGCCTGTTTGTTTACCATCAACTGATGAGAAAAAGTGAGAAGCCCTATCTGTCTCTCTCTCTGTCTGTCTGTCTGTCTGTCTGTCTATCTATCTATCTATCTATCTATCTATCTATCTATCTATCTATCTATC
>JAKJMR010000392.1:212081-226680 GCA_024449315.1 Daboia siamensis
TAAATAAATAAATAAATAAATAAATAAATAAATAAATAAATAAATAATGTTTTGCCAAGCTGCAGCAAAAGTTTACCTAGCCCACCATTTACTTGTCGGCAATAATCAGACAGATGGTATTAGAAAAGGAGATAGAACAAATTAGCCATCAGTATATTGATTGATTGATTTGGTCATCAGCAGCCAGTGCCGTGAAAGTCTTTGACTAGGGGCTGGGGAGACCCAGATTCAAATCCCTTTACCTTGTGGCTGCTCACCACTCATCAGTTTTTTTGAGGACTATTTTGAAAGGTGACTTAACATTCTTCTAAAACAGTATACATGTAGTCCTCGGCTTACAACAGTTCATTTGGTGACCATTCACATTTACAACAGCACTGAAATATGTGACTTATGACCCATTTTCATACTTTACTATCTTTATGATCATGTGATCAAAATTAAGAAGCTTGGCAACTGGTTCATCTTTATAACTGTTGCTGTATCCCAAGGTCATGTGATCACCTTTTGCGGCCTTCTGACCAGCAAAGTCAATGGGAAAACCAGATTCACTTAACAACCAGGTTACTAACCTATCAACTGCAGTGATTCACTTAACCATTTTAGCAAGAAAAGTCACAAAATGGGCAAAAGTGACTTAATAAATGTCTCACTTAACAAAAGAAATTTTGGGCTCAATTACGATCGTAAGTCGAGAATTACCTCTACACATGTTCAAAAACAATTCAACTAAATGTCAGAGGCACAAAAAAGGTAGGATTGCACCCTGAAGGATCAGAAGTAGCATTAGTTGATAAGTTGCTGGGGATTCACTGCTCAAGCAGAAAAGATGAGCCAGAAAAGGAGGAGCATTTTCACAGCAGAATCCCCTAGGAATCCAACAAGGGCTGGGATGAGTCCATCCCAAGGAGTCACTTGACTGTATCCCAGACCAAAGTTTCACCGAAGCAGGTCAGCTACTGTAATATTCACAATAATACTGTCAGGGCTTGCTGCCTGTTTGAAGGGGACAAATACTGCTTTCAGCACAAAAACTTCCCAGCATAATCTTATTCTGGCTGAGATGTGATGAGATGAAGGCAACGTCATGAAGATACAGCAGAAAATATGGGCATGTTTTTCCAGTGATCAGAGGCAAGCAGAAAAAGGCCTTAGGACTGGGGTGGTGGTGGTGTAGATCAAGGGTCTTTTAGGTCCGATGGGCTTGCCAAGCTATTCAATTCATTCTATGCTTATCCTCATTATTTCCATTTATTCCCTGATATAGTTACTGCATCCAGATTGGAAAAAAAAAAACCCATTAAATAGCAACAGAGAGTTATAGAGAACGCTTTTGTGCCATTTCTTGATCATGCAGAGTTTTGTTACCTGGATTGGTAGTTCTGTTTAGAATGTTTTCTTAACAGCAAGATGAATATACTGACAAGAAATAGTGATATTGTTTTCACAGACGATAAAGGAAATTGCATACTAAGGAAAGAGAACTAGAAGGATTTTAAACTTGAAGCCGCAGATGTGCCAGATTTTTTCTCTTCAGTTTGATAGAAATACAATTGTGAACTGTTTCACTGAACATTCCTGGGTAGACAAATGAAAACAATCAACAGTTCCATAAAAACCTAGAAAGGACATGTTCAGAAATTATCAGAAAATACTTTACAGAAACTTATTATTTCAATTTTATAGTAATAAAATTAATCTATAGGAAATCTCATGTATTTTCTATATAAAAAATCCCAACGTAGTAGCAATTTTGTAGTAGTGTATTTCAAATTTCCCCTTCATGGATTACTGCCTCCCCTTCATGGATTACTGCCTTGTCGTGGCGAAGGGGCTTGCGTAATTCAATGAAGCTATGAGCTATGCCGTGCAGGGCCACCCAAGACGGACAGGTCATAGCCGAGAGTTCTGACAAAATGTGATCCACTGGCGAAGGAAATGGCAACCCACTCCAGTATCTTTGCCATGAAAACCCTATGGACAGTACCAAAAGGCAAAACGATATGACGCTGGAAGATGAGCCCCTCAGGTCGGAAGGCGTCCAATATGCTACTGGGGAAGAGCAGAGGGCTAGTACTAGTAGCGCCAGAAAGAGTGAAGCGACTGGGCCAAAGCCGAAAGGACGCTCAGTTGTGGATGTGTCTGGTGGTGAAAGGAAAGTCCGATGCTGTAAAGATGTTCTCTCCATAGGAACCTGGAATGTAAGATCCATGAATCAAGGAAAGCTGGACGTGGTCAAACAAGAGATGACAAGACTAAACATCGACCTCTTAGGTATCAGCGAACTAAAATGGACAGGAATGGGTGAATTTAATTCAGATGACCATCAGGTATACTACTGCGGGCAAGAATCCCTCAGAAGAAATGGAGTAGCCTTCATAGTCAATAAAAGAGTAGGAAAAGCAATACTGGGATACAATCCTCAAAATGACAGAATGATCTCAGTTCGAATCCAAGGCAAACCATTCAATATCACAGTAGTCCAAGTCTATGCCCCAACCACCAGTGCTGAAGAGGATGAAATTGACCGGTTCTATGAAGCCCTACAGCACCTTATAGAACTAACACCAAAAAATGATGTTCTTATCATCATGGGGGATTGGAAAGCTAAAGTAGGAAGCCAAAAGATAACCGGAATAACAGGCAAGTTTGGCCTTGGAGTGCAAAATGAAGCAGGGCACAGGCTGATAGAATTCTGTCAAGAGAATACGATGGTGATAGCAAACACTCTTTTCCAACAACCCAAGAGACGGCTCTACACATGGACATCACCAGATGGTCAACACAGAAATCAGATTGACTATATGCTCTGCAGCCAAAGATGGAGAAGCTCTATACAGTCAGTAAAAACAAGACCAGGAGCTGACTGTGGCTCAGACCATGAGCTTCTCCTTGCAAAGTTTAGGCTTAAACTGAAGAAAGTAGGGAAAAGCACTAGGCCACTCAGGTATGAATTAAATCATATCCCTGTTGAATATACAGTAGAGGTGACAAATAGATTTAAGGAATTAGATCTGATAGACAGAGTGCCTGAAGAACTATGGACAGAGGTTCGCGACATTGTACAAGAGGTAGCAACCAAAACCATCCCAAAGAAAAAGAAATGCAAGAAAGCAAAATGGCTGTCTGAGGAAGCTTTGCAAATAGCTGAGGAAAGGAGGGAAGCGAAAGGCAAGGGAGAAAAAGAAAGATACGCCCAATTGAATGCAGAATTCCAGAGAATAGCTAGAAGAGATAAGAATGCCTTCTTAAATGAACAGTGCAAAGAAATAGAAGAAAACAATAGAATAGGGAGGACCAGAGATCTTTTCAAGAAAATTAGAGAAATGAAGGGAACGTTTCATGCAAAACTGGGCATGATAAAGGACCAAAATGGCAGGGACCTAACAGAGGCAGAAGAGATCAAGAAGAGGTGGCAAAATTACACAGAAGATCTATACAAGAATGAGCTTAACGTCCCTGATAATCACAGTGAGGTGGTCACTGACCTCGAGCCAGACATCCTAGAATGTGAAGTGAAGTGGGCCTTAGAAAAACTGAGCAACAACAAAGCTAGTGGAGGTGACAGTATCCCAGCCGAGCTATTCAAAATCTTAAAAGACAATGCAGTAAAAGTGCTACACTCAATTTGCCAGCAAATTTGGAAAACTCAACAGTGGCCACAGGATTGGAAAAGATCAGTTTACATTCCAATTCCAAAGAAAGGCAGTGCCAAAGAATGTTCAAACTATCGCACCATTGCACTCATTTCTCATGCTAGTAAAGTCATGCTTAAAATCCTACAAGCTAGACTTCAGCAGTACGTGGATCGAGAACTACCAGAAGTACAGGCAGGATTTCGAAGAGGCAGAGGAACTAGAGATCAAATTGCCAACATACGCTGGATCATGGAGAAAGCTAGGGAGTTCCAGAAAAACATCTACTTCTGCTTCATTGACTATGCTAAAGCCTTTGATTGTGTGGATCATAACAAACTGTGGCAAGTTCTTAAAGAGATGGGAGTACCAGACCATCTTATTTGCCTCTTGAGTAACCTATATGCGGGTCAAGAAGCAACAGTGAGAACTGGACATGGAACCACTGATTGGTTCAAAATTGGGAAAGGAGTCCGGCAAGGCTGTATACTGTCGCCCTGCCTATTTAACTTATATGCAGAGCACATCATGAGAAAGGCTGGGCTAGATGAATCAAAAGCAGGAATTAAGATTGCCGGAAGAAATATCAACAACCTTAGATACGCAGATGATACCACTCTAATGGCAGAAAGTGAAGAAGAACTAAAGAGCCTCTTGTTGCAGGTGAAGAAGGAGAGTGCAAAACTTGGGTTGAAACTTAACATTAAGAAAACCAAGATCATGGCATCTGGCCCTCTCAATTCCTGGCAAATAGATGGGGAAGAAATGGAGGTAGTGACAGATTTTATTTTCCTGGGCTCCAAGATCACTGCAGATGGGGACTGTAGCCAAGAAATTAAAAGACGCTTGCTCCTCGGGAGGAAAGCCATGGCAAATCTAGACAGCACACTAAAAAGCAGAGACATCACCCTGTCAACAAAAGTGCATATAGTCAAGGCTATGGTCTTCCCAGTTGCAATGTATGGCAGTGAAAGTTGGACCATAAAAAAGGCTGAGCGCCAAAGAATTGAGGCCTTTGAATTCTGGTGCTGGAGAAGACTCCTGTGAGTCCCTTGGACTGCAAGGCGATCAAACCGGTCAGTCCTAGAGGAGATCAATCCTGACTGCTGTTTAGAAGGCCAGATCCTGAAGCTAAAACTCAAATACTTTGGCCACCTAATGAGAAAGAAGGACTCACTGGAGAAGAGCCTAATGCTGGGAAAGATTGAGGGCAATAGAAGAAGGGGACGACAGAGAATGAGGTGGCTGGATGGAGTCACTGAAGCAGTAGGCGTGAGCTTGGATGGACTCCAGAGGATGGTGGAGGACAGGAAGGCCTGGAGGAATGTTGTCCATAGGGTCGCGATGGGTCGGACACGACTTCGCAGCTAAGAACAACAACAACATTTCAAATTAACAGTAATTGTAAGAGTGCAGAAATATCCATTTTGTCTCCTGAATTTATTTACCTCAGATTCATAATGGGTACCTAAACTCCACTATACACACTATATATAGAATATAAATATTATATTTCTTGGTTTATATAGTTGAAAATGAAAGGTCTTTTATTCAAAGCAATGACAAATAAAATACATCATCTTTTTTCATCCTGTATGTTGCCACAGCTCACTATAGTTATCTGTATTTCTTGATAGGAATGACACATATTATTAGCAAATTCTATGACTTTTAAGAGGGAAACAATCAATAAATGTTGATATATGTATGTGCCAACCAGAAAGGCACCCAGGGAGTTAAAATGTCAGTATAACAGCCATGGTCATGTAATCAAAGGCCTCTTTCCTGTCACTTTTCACAGAAATCACATCTGTCACATAAACTGTAAAACATGGCTGGGCTTCATTTAAGCACTCAAGGCTACATCTTGATTTTTGTCACTACTTACAGTACTTACTGCAAATAATTCTAAAGCACCTGGTTGAACAAAAGAAAGACAGACATCATCTGTCAATACAAATTTATGTTTACATTAATATATCACTTTTCATAGCAGCCTGCTTGGAGAATGCTTTTTTCAGAAAGACTGGAACATCCACTGTGGGAAAGTTCATGTTGGCTGAAGACATTTTTTTTTATTATTTTTTTCCCCTTTCTTCATATGTACTTCATATTTGGATCACAATTTCTTAAGTCATAATGTGGTTAATTTAATTATGGCACAGTATGGTTTGTGACTATATCCAAACATGTTTTACTCAATAAATTGTAATTAAGCTAAGCATGTCTCAGTGAGTGGTGTGGTTCCAATTGACAGTTTCATTCTCTGCTCCTGTGTCTAAACTGCATCAAAAGAAATATGGTATCAAGATCACGAGAAGTGGTAATTATCACTTTGTACCACACTAGTGAGGCCACACTTCGAATACTGCTTCCAGTTCTGGTCCCCACAATACAAAATAGATGTTGAGATGCTGGAAAGTGTGCAGAGAAGAGCAACAAAGAGGATAAATAGTCTGGAGGCTAACTCATATGATGAACAGATAAGGGAGAGAGGTATCTCTAGCCCAGACATGTCAAACACAAGGCCCGGGGGCCAGATGCGGCCCATGGAGTGGTTTCATGCGGCCCTTGAAGCCATCCTGGAAACAGTGAGGGAACGGCCTCCACTGCCCTGGCCCTGGCCCAGAGACCCTTCTCCTGGCAGAGACCCTCAGATCTGTCCCACTCCTGCCCAGGCCCCCATAGGCACCCTTGATGCGAACGATGTAGAGCTGGCCACGCCCACCCAGTAGGCCATACACACTCTAGCCACACCCACCCAGTAGGCCACGCCCACCCTGGCCATACCCACCCGGCCCCCTGAGGGCAACCACAATGCTGATGCGGCCCTCAATGAGATTGAGTTTGACACCCCTGCTCTAGCCTATTAAAGAGAAGGATTGGGGGGAAATGACAACTGTCTTCCAGTACTTGAGCAGCTGTCACAAAAAAGAGGGATAGACTTACTTACTTACTTATACCATGTTTCCCTGAAAGTAAGGCTTACCCTGAAAATAAGCCCTAGCTTGATTTTTTTTTGGGGGGGGTGAGTGGGCCTAATATAAGCCCTACCCCAAAAATAAGCCCTGGTTTTGGGGTGAGGTACACACCTAACACTCAACCTAAGGCAGGGACAGTGGTGTGGATCTTCCCCATCTGTCCTGCACCCAATTACCTGGTAGCCAGACCTCTCTTCGCCTGCCCAGTTCTTCTGAGGCATCTTCTGCAGCCAGGCCTGCATTTCTCAGCCAGTGGCCTTTCTGGAAGGCCTTTGCAGCCAAGAACCAAGCTATGGATTGAATCCATAGCTCGGTTTTGCAAGACCTCTGCAGCCGAGGACCGAGCTATGGATTAAATCTATAGGCCTTCCAGAAAAGCCTGACTGCAAAATGCAGGCTGGAATGCAGCTGCAGAATGAAGCTGCTCCTTCGGCCACAGCAGAAGTGGACCAGCTGGATGAGGCTGTCAGTGCCGGAGGTGTGTAAGACATCCCCCCCAAAATAAGACTTAGTGCCTCTTTTGGTGACAAAAATAAAATAAAATAAAATAAGACCCAGTCTTATTTTCAGGAAAATGGGTAAACATATTGGCTACCCATATTACGATAGGATAACTCAAGGCAACTTACAATCACATATACAGTTAAAACATAAAAAGTTAAAATAAAACATTAAAACCAAGGAAACACAGGGAGGACACACACAGAGTGTGTGTGTGGAGGGGGAGGTGGGATCTGTTATTACTAAATCAGCCACCTCCACTTTGTTGATCCCCCACTGGGGCCCCAAGCCAACTGGCACAGCCATATCTTTAGGACCTTATGAAAGCATAGCGGGGTTGGGGCCAACTTCACACTGGGGATTAAGATGTTCCAGAGGGCAGGAGCAACAGCAGTGATGGGACCTACAGCATGCTGGCACAACTGTATGGACCAATCCCAGTAGGGTGTGATGGTCCCTCATCACTTATTCTCCAAAGCACCACAGGGCAGGACAAGAAGCAATGGGTGAAAGCTTGTTAAAGAGAGATCCAACCCAGTGGTGGGATTCAACTATGTGAGCAACTGGTTCTCTGTGTGGATGCTGCTTCCAGAAGCCATTCTGGGCCTGGGCAACAAAAATTTAGCTACCGGTTCTGCCAAAGTGGTGCGAACCAGCTGATCCAACCTAGAAGCAAGGATAAATTTTCTGACAGTGAGAAAATGTCAGAACCATTGGAACAGCTTGCCTCCTAAAGCTCTGGGTGCTCCATCACTGGAGGTTTTCAGAAATTGATAGGACAACCACTTGACTGAGATGGTATAAGGTCTCCCACCTTAAGGACGGGTTGGATTAGAGGATCTCAGAGGTCTCCCCCAACCCTATGATTCTGTGTTTTGTTTTATACAATAGTGTATATATACTGCTCAAAAAAATAAAGGGAACACTTAAACAACACAATGTACTGTATTTAATAGAGACTTCAAGCTCCTGAAAAATAAAGTGGAGTATAAAACAAAAATAAGCAAAAACAGTCTAAATAATGCCTTATTCACTGTAAAGAATTTGCAACCAAAGTGTTACGCCTTAAGCAATTTAAGAAATTTCAAAATAGAACTGGTTGTGTGTTTCCACTTTGAGGATTTTGTGACAGATTGTGCATTGGCAAGCTTGCTTAATGAACAATGCACTTTTGAAATTAATCAGAGCTGCAGTGCATTTGAATGAGTACCACATTTTGGATACAGAGAATTTTGCATGGGCCATTTAAAAAAGAGAGAGTAAGAATGAAAAGGAAGGAAGGAGAGTGAACATCATAATAGAATAAATTGCTAACAAAATGAAACACAAATAAAGCAGCTGTTCTTGGGTTTACACATTGGAATTATGGCTTTGCTTAAAATATTGCTGAACAATCTCAGATAATCAACTTGTGATATTCTATATAATGTCATTGCATCCAATCTTCTCAGTTGCTCTCACACACACTTTGTTGATTGCTAATGAAGAATTTCCAGTGTGTAATCCAAAGGGTACAGAAACAGCTTTGTTTAACAAATGTGTAATGCCCACAACACAGTCCCAGGACATGCTAATTACATTCTTTTCCATTTTAATCTGTCGGTAACCTCAGATGACTGGTGCAATTTTGGAATATTTGACAAAATTCAACTGAGCAGCCACCTGAATTTGATGCATTAACTTTGACATCACCTGTAGGATAATTCAGCTCTCACATTCCAATTTTTCCCCAAAAAAATAAGAATGTAAAATAAAATTACTGGTCTATCTTCTATGCAGAAACAGTGCAAATCAATAATTATCACCACTCCAATAAAAGGAGAACTCTAAGCTGCAATCCATCAAATAGTACTTCTTTAGAAGCCCTTATTGAAATGAATAGCAGAACAGCACTTTTCCTATATGCTGCTGTGTGTTAGTAAAGGAAAACAACCTACTCAATCATGTTACTATAAAGCACTTCAGTGTTGATATTCTTTAAGAATAGTTCCCCTCAGGATGCTTTATGAAAAGTTTAAAAAGTTAAAATGAGAAAACAGAAAACTCAAGGTAAGGCAGACTTTGTTGACAGCAGAATACTCCAATAAGGTGAAAAATCTATAAGCAAAATTTGAAAATGCAGAAGTGAGGGAAAACAGGTACTTAATCCTTCATACTGCAAATAATGGGAGATTTATATTAAGACAAGGTCATGCTTTAAATCTTCTCCCAGCACTGGGATGTGATAGAATATATTGACCTAAGTATTGTACTCTTCAGATCCAAAAGTCTTCCTGCCTCTCTCTCTCTCTTTCTACCACACAGATATGAAGCTTTTCCAACTTCAGAAAGAACTAGTTATTGAAGCTGGCATGGAAGTAATGCTGGTATGGCACAGCCACGGTGGCACAGTGGTTAGAATGCAGTATTGCAGGCTAACTCTGCATTCCACTGCCTGGAGTTCAACCCTGATTGACTCAAGGTAAACTCAGGCTTCCTTTTCCGAGGTGAGGACCCAGATTGTTGGGGGCAATATGCTGACACTGTAAACTACTTAAAGAGTGTTGTAAAGCACTGTGAAGCAGTACATAAAGTCTAATTGCTATTGCTGTGATGGTAAGAATTACAAGTCTAACATTGGATGTTGCTCTGAGGTGAAGCCTTCTGATCAGGGAGGGAGAAATTAAAGAATTTTATGGTTCCAATGGGTCATAGAACTGGTTTCACTCTTTTCCTGGTGTTATTACTACATATGCTTATATATGATAAATCTTTAAGTCCTGTTCAACTCTGGTAACTTCCTAGTCATATTCACATAGTTGTCTGAGTGGCAATAATGAAATGGCTTGCCGTTCTCTTCATTGCATTTGCTAGAAGAGTCACTTGCTAGTACTAACCAGGTCTGACTTTGCTTAGCTTCCCAGCCCAGACTACATTAGCCAGCTGGTGCCACTTAAAAACACATATGACATGAGGTTTCATTTTTAAGGTTCAATTTAATGCAAAGCTATAATAAAAATTATAAAAGGCATTACTTGTAATTAATTGTCCTTAGGCTGCAAATAATTTTCTATGGTTAAGCTATGTAATTTTCCTACAAACTTCTCTTGATGTCCAACAAGCTTCCTGTCTCCTGCTGTAAAATAAAGCACCACCATGTTATTTATTTACAGCAATGTCTTTGAACCAACAGAAAGTACCCACGTGAATAATGAAGAGTACTTTTGGGGACTATTTCATCCTGTTTTGAAGGCATAATCCTCAAGACAGCCTTTCTGTGATTGAACACCGTGGACATCAAAATTCCAAATTTATTTCCAGTTTAGCAAGGCTATATATCCCCTATTATGCTCTTTTAGGAAAGCCTCACTGGGTAGCATATATAAGGGTGTTCTTTGAAGTTCCAACCAAGTTTCTTTTGCAACTTTCAAGCAAAAGTTGAAAGTTGTTATATCATTGGAAAAGATTATCTGATGACCTGTTATGATTATCATATCAATTCAGCTGAGGGCTACAGGCTGAGGAGAATTTACAAGCAAAAAACTTTGTGCTATGTAAACTTGGTTGGAGCTGAGCAATTATCTAACGTTTAAATTCTATCTGTGGTTTGATTTTTGCAGATGGTTGGCTGTGATTCTTGGAATGGAGATCATTATAGGCAGCATATTTGCTTCCCAATGAGTGATGAATATAAATCTTCTAAAAGGAAACTGGATATTTTATTGAGTTTTGTTACTGAAGGGGAAAAAAAAAAGTTAGCACTATGGGGACAGATAGCCTGAAGTAAAGCTGTTTGATTCTTGAAGTTATCTAAATAATATGTAAAATATTCTTTTTAAAGAGAAGGCTCAGTGAAGTAAATTATTAATAAATTATGATTTATTAATCATAATAAATCATAATTTACAGCCATTATTAGCAAAAGAATAACCATATCTAACACTGATCTCACCGATTTTAATTAGATCGCTCATAGTACTTTGGAATGAAATCTGGGATCAACTTAATTAAAAACAAAAACATCCCTGGAATGAAATTGTTTCATGACTTGTGGGCAAGTCATACATTTAACAAAAACAAAACAAACAAAAAACAAGAAAAACCCTGTGCATTACCATATTACTGAGTTTGCCTGACTGGACAATATTATGTGAAAGAGAGAAGACTGAAGGCTAAAACATATTGAGAACATTTGTGGGAATTGAGGATTTCTATTCTGGTGAAAAGAAGGACTAGGGGAAACATGACAGCAGTGTTGCAATATCTGAGGGATTGCCACAAAGAAGGGGTCAATCTATTTTCCATAGCACCTGAAGGGAAGAAAAAAAAATGGATGAAAACTGAACAAAGAGGGAAGCAACCTAGAACTAAGGATGCTCAGAAAAATCAACCAGTGGAACAACTTACCTTCAGAAGTTGTGGGTGCTCTGAGACTTCCATTGCGGCATGACCGGCACAGGAAGATGGGGCTCCATCTTCCACATTTGATTTCACCCTGCTCAAGACCCTAAAAAGGGTTGAAAGTCACCCCGGAAAGGCGATGAAGAAGGAGGGGACCCTTGTCGACTTTGGAGGGGTGGTGGCCCTTCCACTGGATATGAGGAAACCCTCCAAACCAGTGGGGGAAAGACTGGCTACATTTGTATAGTCAGTCAGAAACTGCTGAGAAGCAAAGATAAGCAATAACTAGCAATTTTTGAGCAACATGGATGGAACTGAGTGAGACTTTATCCTCTTTTTATGAACTTACTAATACTCTCCTGGAAAAAAGAATGCCCAAAGCAAAGAATCCTCCCCAGTGAGAGAGGGAAGGGAAGTTTTTGTCCCGTTTCCTCAGGAAAAGAAAAGTGGTGAATTAATTGCTTTGGGGGGAAATATAGAAAACTACAAGACCAATCTGGAATTTATACAGATATATAGCTTTGAGACTTTTTTTTAAAAGATATTTGAAAATCTGTAAAATAGGCTTCAATTTGGAAAGCTGGAAGATGATGTCAACAACATCTAGTGGTGAATCAGGGCACTACAATTTATTATGATTAAAGGAAACTTGGCTTGAAGCCCAGACTTAGATAAGACTGTTGTTCCTGGAAACTTTCACGTTTGCAGTCTGCAGCTGGGAAAAGGGGAAAAAAACACCTCTTGGGCTGCTTATCTATGTTGGAGACCCTATTGGACTTTAAAGACTACATACAAAAACACAATGGGTGCTTCATATTTAGCCTCAAATGGTAAAAAAAAACAAAAAAAACAAAAACAAAACCATCTTTAACACTTGTCTCTGAAGCCCCCAGCTTGGTATACCAACAAGAAAATGTTAATTAATCTCAGAAACAAATTCTTTCTATGTTGAAATCAATCCAAGAGACAATTGTTTTATTTCATAATAAGACTAAAAATAATGCAAATGTGATAAAAGAACAATTTTCTAACCTAAACTTACAAATCCAAACAATGACTACAAAGATGGAACTAGTAACCCAGAAAACAGAAGGAAAATTAGAAGAAACTGATCCAAAGATGGAGGATCTAAAGGAAGGAATTAACAGACAGATACAGACAAATGAAAAATTAACACCAGAAATGGAAAATATTTCTTACTTGTCAAGATCTCAGAACACATTTGAGGATAAAGAAGAAGAGCTGATTGAATGGATGATAAAGCTGTTAGGAGAAATGCTGAATATTGACAAAGAAGAAATGAAAAGAAAAACTGAAGGAGAAGGATGGAGGCTATTAAATGAATATAAATAGGTTGAGTATTCTTCCAAAAATACTTCAATCAAATTATCTTCTTCAGTCCAAACAATATATACAAAAACAGAGGAAGAATTACTCGATGATTCAAATGCACTGACTTGGAAAGTTATTTGGCAAAGGAAGAAAACTAGAGTAAGATTGAAGAAAATAGTGGTTTTGACCTATTAGATGGTATACTATACTATTAAACAGATGTTTGAATATGATTAAGAAAATAGATAACTGTTAGAAATAATAGTATTATTCTAATTAGAAGGATAAGATTTGTAACTAGAATATTATACTTTGTTATGAGATGGGAAATATGAAAATTTTAAAAGAGTTTGAATAAGGGAAGCTTTTGGTTATTCAAATATAATTTATTATGAGAAAATTACAAGCGATAGAGATATTTTGAACACTGATGGAAAATTAAAATGTTAAAAAAGCGAGGAAACAAAATTTTGATTGAACAAAAGGATTTTTAGTGCAAATGCAATTGAGATATGTTCTGGCTAGAAAAGATTTTATAAACTGAAACTATCAATATTATGTATAATACCAGAAAAATGTGATGAAGATGTCTATATTTAATTGTATATATATTAACAGTAACAAGAATTGTATTTGCCCAGTGTGGAAAAATGCATACCACTGGAATAAGAGAGGAACAAGGAAGCACTGGATGGTGTTGCATTGGAACTAGATTGAAAAAGTTAATATGAACCACTAAATTACCCATGGACTTAGACAACACATTGCTTATTAAGTACTCATGATTGTAAAATTAGAAAATAAATAAAAATGTGCTCCCAAACTGGAGGCTTTTACTGTATTAAGGGACTGGATAACCATTTGTCTAAAATATTATAGGGTCTCCTGCTTGAGCAAGGCATTGGACTAAAAGACCTCCAAGGCCCCTTACAACTCTGTTATTACATTATTCATTTCAGAAGAGATACTGAAGCAGTTATCAACTTATCAGAAGTTTTTAATTAATAGTAAATAAATATACAAATACATTAAGGTTCACTAGAGATTGTATTAAATCAATTAAACATGGATGAAAATAAAAAAAACATAGACTATATTAATGTGTTAATATTGTGTGTGTGTGTGTGTGTGTGTGTGTAAGGAATTATATTATTAGTCTTTCTGCTTCAAAAAAGCTCTTGGGATAATGAAGTACCATTCCTTTCAGGAATTATTTTATTCCAGGCTCTCAGTATAAACATAATGGCTAAAGATGGTTTATTCACAAAAAACATAAATATTACAAGATGAAAGAAACAGAAACATAGTCGTAAACAATTCTTGTCTTCACTTGAAAGTTATTTAGTTACTGTATATGTCAAACCATAACTGTGAGATGGATTGTTTAATGAAGAGAAGGGTGAGGGGTGACAAGATAGCAGTGTTCCGATATCTCAGGGGCTGCCACAAAGAAGAGGGAGTCAAGCTATTCTCCAAAGCACCTGAAAGTAGGACAAGAAACAATGGATGGAAACTAGTCAAGGAGAGAAGCAACCTAGAACTAAGGAGAAACTTCCTGACAGTTAGAACAATTAACCAGTGGAACAACCTGCCTCCAGAATTGGTAAATGCTGCAACAATGGAAGTTTTTAAGAAGAGACTGGACAGCCATTTGCCTGAAATGGTATAAGGTTTCCTGCCTGAGCAGGAGGTTGGACTAGATGACCTCCAAGGTCCCTTCCAACTTCTTCTTCTTCTTCTTCTTCTTCTTCTTCTTCTTCTTCTTCTTCT
>JAKJMR010000392.1:232355-243622 GCA_024449315.1 Daboia siamensis
AGCACCAGGAGTGACTCAAATTTCAACAGTAGAAGAAGCAAAGGACCAGAGGGTCACCCGAGCTGCTTCGAGACGAGCCAGGCGTGACCAAGACCAAGCCCAGCAGAATGTTGTGGAACCTTCAAATTGTATCTATAGCCAAGCTGTGGGAGGAGCGCGACCTAAAAATGTAAAAGGGATTCTGGAAGATGCGCTTCAAAAGCTTCGGGTTGCCAGAAATGGTGACTAAGTTTTTAACTTGGAATGTTAATGGATTAAACTCACCACAAAAGAGAAAGAAAATTTTTCAATATTTAAACCAATTTAAGACTGACGTTATTTGCTTACAAGAAACACATATTAGAGTTATGGACCAAAAGTATTTATCAAATTCAAGACTAGGTACACAATTTATTGCCTCTGCAGTTAACAAGAAAAATGGAGTGGTTATTTATGTCAAGAATACAATTACAGCAGAGTTAATTGAAGCTGATCAACAAGGAAGATATGTTATTGTGGACTTGTTACTAGAAGGTAAAAGAACTCTTTTGGTTGGATTATACGCGCCCAATCAACAGCAAGCTGACTTTTATAGTTTGTTACACAGCAGGATTACCCAATTGGATTACAAATCTTTTATTTTTATGGGAGATTGGAATGGTGTTTTGAATGTACAAATGGATAAGAGTGGATCTTACAGAAGTACCCCAAGTCATGCGAAATTGCCTAAATCTTTTTTTGAAATGATGGACGATATGGAATTACGTGATGTTTGGAGGGAAAGGAACTTACAAGAAAGAGACTATACTTTCTTTTCTGATAGACACCAATCTTTTTCCAGGATTGATTTTATACTATTGTCTAATGACCTTTTTTTTAGAACTAAGAGGATAAAGATTTGTTCAAAGACTATGTCTGATCACAGCCCAGTTTGGCTAGAGATTGGAAAAGACAGTAGAGAACGACGTTCCTGGCGTTTAAATGAGAATTTGTTCAGAAATCAGAAAAACGTGGAAGAGTGTAAGAAACAGATGAAGGTTTTTTTTGAAACGAATATGCATAAGGGTACTTCTATGGAAATGGTATGGGATGCTAGTAAGGCGTATATGAGAGGTGTGTTGATATATCTTAATAATAAATATAGACGCAACTTGGAATTTAGGAGGAAAGAATTGGAGACAGAGATTAAGGAAAAAGAAAAGGCTTTAATTTTGAATCCATCGGATGTGAAGATTAAAGAGACTATTAAGCTGTTAAGAGGACAATTTGATAAGTTAATGGCTGATCAGGTGGCAACTAATCTACGGTTTGCAAGGCATAATACTTTTTGCAATGCCAATAAACCAGGCAGATGGTTAGCTTATATGTTAAGAAAGAAGCAAAGGGTTTCTAATATAGATAAAATAGAACATAAGGGAGAGATTGTGTATCAACAGAATCTTATTAAGGAAACCTTTGTTGATTTTTTTTCTAAATTATATGCTAGTGATAAGATTAATGAAACGGACATTGATTTATATTTGAAAGATTTTAGCATCCCGGTTCTTACGCAAGACCAAAAAGAAGAAATGAATCAGTTGATAACTGAGGAAGAAATATACTTGGCAATTAAACAGTTAAAAGTAGGTAAAGCACCAGGCACTGATGGTTTGACTGCTGTGTATTATAAAAATTTACAGTTTGAGATGATAAAGCCATTAAAGGAACTGTTTCAGACAATTCAAAAAGGGGGAGGAGTGCCTCCGTCTTGGAAAACTGCTTTTATTTCTTTAATTCCTAAAGAAGATCAGGACGCTACTCAAGCAAAAAACTATAGGCCAATTTCACTTTTGAATACGGACTACAAGATATTTGCTAAGGTTTTAGCTAGTAGACTTATGAGGGTATTGCAACAGGTAATTCATGGTGATCAAACTGGGTTTATAAGTGGTAGACAAATGAAAAATAATGTGAGACATATAGTTGACTTGTTGGAATTTTTGGAAAGGAATAACCAGATCTCTGCAGCATTGATCTTTTTGGATGCTGAAAAAGCCTTTGATCAATTGGATTGGAAATTTTTGCTAAAAGTATTAGATAAAATGAATTTTGGGGATGAATTTTTGCAACCAATTAGGGCAATATATCAGAAGCAAACAGCTCGAATAATTGTTAATAATAGTTTGACTGAAATGTGTACTATTGAAAAGGGCACAAGGCAGGGTTGCCCGTTATCACCTTTGTTATTTGTTTTAACGTTGGAGATATTATTGATTAAAATACGGAATTCGGAAACAATTAAGGGAATTCAAATAAGAGATCAGGACTATAAATTGAGGGCGTTTGCGGATGATCTGGTTATTACTTTGACACATCCAGAAAATTCTGTTATGGAATTGATGGAGTTAATATCGCAATATGGGAAAGTTTCTGGATTTAAGATTAACATACAAAAAACTAAAATTTTATCTAAAAACATGACAGCATTACAAAAGGTTTCTTTAGAAAGCTTAACTGGATTTGAAATTGTTGAAAGGGTTAAATATTTGGGGGTATATTTAGCACCCTCAAATGTTAAATTATATAAAAATAATTATGAAAAGTTATGGAATAAAGTGCAAAAAGAATTGGATAGTTGGAAAAAATTACAACTATCATTATTGGGAAGAATTGCAGCAGTAAAGATGAATGTTTTGCCAAAATTTTTATTTTTGTTTCAAATGATACCCATTCTCAAAAAGGATTCAAATTTGGAGGAATGGCAGAAGGGTATTAACAAATTTGTTTGGGCAGGGAAAAGGCCACGGGTCAAATTTAAAATCATGCAGGATACACGCGAAAGAGGTGGTCTAAGAATGCCCAATTTTAAATTATATTATGAAGCTGCTGCATTATCAGCTATAAGTGATTGGATCAATCTGACACAGGGGAGACTGTTAAATCTTGAAGGGTATGATTTGTTATTTGGTTGGCATGCATATTTACTGTATGACAAAAAGGTAGATAATGTGTTCAAAATGCATATTTTGAGGTATGCTTTGTTGCGAGTTTGGAAAAAGCATAGACAAAAGTTAAATTATAAGATACCGTTATGGGCAATACCCAAACACGCAATAGAGAATATAAATGTTGGATTTAAACATGATGTGACTACATATAAGGAAATTTTGAGCTTGGAGAGGAATGTGTGGTGTTTGAAGTCATATAATCTTTTACGAGAAAAAAAGATTGTACAAACTTGGTTTCAATATGGACAATTACAAGCCAGGTGGAAAGAAGATCAGAAGATTGGTTTTTTGATGGATGATGAAAATTTGGTAAAACAAATTAGAAATCAGGGACCAGCGCATATTAAACGGATATATCTTGCATTGATAGAGATTGACTCAGAAACAGAAATTGTTAAGGATTGTATGATAAAATGGGCACAGAATATTCAGGAAGTTATCACAATGGACACTTGGGAAAAGATTTGGGTGAGAAATGTGAAATTTACGCAAGCTCAAAATCTAAGAGAGAACTTTTATAAAATGTTTTATAGATGGCATTTAGATCCTAGAAAGTTAGCAAGTATGTATCCGAATTACCAGCCCAAATGTTGGAGATGTGGTGGCGAAGATGCAACGTATTTTCATATATGGTGGACTTGCAAAAAGATCAAACCATTTTGGATTAAAATTTGGTGGAATATGCAGAAGATATTCAAGAAAAGGATAAAGTTTTGTCCGCAATTGTTTTTACTGGGCATTATTACTGATACTATTGTGTTGGACATTAATTTGATGTTGAATTTAATTACGGCAGCGAGACTCTTAATAGGGCAATATTGGAAGAAGGAAGAACTGCCGACTATAGAGGAATGGACTTTAAAAGTTTCCAACCTGGCGGAAATGGCAAAGATCTCAGCATATTTGAAAGATCATTCTCAACAACGATATATTGTGGAGTGGAAGAAATGGATTGATTACATCCAGAATAAATATGGGACTAAAAAGTTTCATCTAGCATTTGAATAAGTATATTGCTTGTAGTCAATTTATAAGAGCTAAAGTGCGAGAGATTTAATAGTTTATTGTTGTTAGCATATGAGAGCTTATGATTGGTTATTTTATTCTTATACCTTGTATCTAGCTCTGGGAAGTCCGGGGGGGGGAGGGGGGAAGGGGAGGGCGAGAGGGTGGGATAGGGTTGGGGAGGGTTGGGGGATGGGATGTAATAATTAAAACTTTTCAATAAAAAAAAAAATATTTTTTCTTTGGAATTCAGATATGTGTGTGTGTGTGTGTGTGTGTGTGTGTGTGTTCAATTTCAGCAGGATCTTACAGTATAAGCAATTAATTCCCGCCCCCCCCCTCAATGTTTCATCACATTACAATTCATGAAACTCTAACAAAACCTTATATGGGGGTATAATTTCTTTCTTTCTTTCTTTCTTTCTTTCTTTCTTTCTTTCTTTCTTTCTTTCTTTCTTTCTTTCTTGTATCCATACACGTCCAAGATTGCTTTTTAACTGTATAGTACTTTATCCGTGCTCATGTATTAATTAATTATCAATTAATCATATTTTAATTTTTCAGGTATTGCCTCTCTCTCATTTTTGAAATATATTTTTTTCCTTGGGTATGCAGGTCCTCTGCATAATTCCAATATTGTTTTATAGTAAATTTATTAGAAATTACAATTTTTTAAAAAAAAAACCTAATAAAAACCTAAAAGAATAGAAAGAAAAGAAGTGCATAAAATAAAAGTAGAAAAGAGGGGAAAAATAAGAATATAGTAAAGAAAAATATATATAAGAAAATGACTTCCTCATTTATCACAAGTAAAAACAACTTTACCACCTTTTTCAGCAAAGGTCCATTAAGGGACTTTTATAACCCTAACAACATATCTATTTTAACCTCGATTTAAAAAAATGTTATTTCCCTTCCTTTGTTATATCATCTGGAACTTCCCTGATTTGCTGAAGCCACCTTGCCTCATTTTCTTTAAGAATTGTAAGGTATTATTGTTTAATACAACATCTTAAAGTTTTCTCTCAGTTGTAGGCAAATAAAATCTCATCATATGTAATATAGCTTCAGAACAATCCAAATACAGTTCATCAACTACTGCTAAAAAGGCCTACACAAGGCATCTTCCATTATCAACTCCTTCCCAGACTTATAAACTCTTCACAATTGTTATTTTTACAAAGTTAAATGCTTGGATTCCTACAGACACCCTGTATAATAATTTCTTTAAAAATAGCTTTCAAAGATTTATGATCACAAATTTCCACTAAAACCTGTTTCCCATAAATGAACTGATGAAATCTTGTAATCTTGAAAGAATAGCTCATATTTCCTTTTCTATCAGGAAATAAATTTGTTGTGCTTTAGTCACGGCTTTAGATGCATAAGTCACAAAAATTCCTCTTGCTGCAATATTGCACATAAACCAAATGTACTAGCAACTACCAATCACCACTTATATTTTTTTACATTTCTTTTTAAAATTTATTCATTATACTTTTCATGAGTGGCATCTACTGAAACTCCATATCCAGTATCAATTGCCTTAATGGAATTGTCACAATAGCCTTCTCTGGAACATTTTTTTTTTTTGGCCGAATAATTGGCTAGACCTAAATATCATTGTTGTTCTATTTTATTCTTGATTCTTTGGGCTTCAGTCTTTGTTTGATCAGATTTTAAACAAAGAGAAATTAAATATTTTATCTCAGTTAGTCCATATTTACTCCTTTGTTTATTAAACTTCAAATTTATTTCTTTAAACAATACCAGCATTTATTGAATTCTCTAATCAAGTTCCTCATGATATCATCCTCCTTGTAAACTTTCCAAAGTTATAGAACCATAGAGCTGGGAAAGATGTCAGAGGTCTTCTAATCCGACTCCCTGTCAAAGGTAAGAGACTTTATTCCATTCCAGGCAAATGGCTATCCATTTTTTTCCTTGAAGACTTCCAGTTAGGGAGCACTGACAACTCTTATTAATTCTTTTTAATAGCAAATTTTATGAATTATGATTACAACAGTAAAAACTCATACAAACTAAGAATAAAAAGTATAAATTGTGGAAATGGAGAAAGGAAAAAAGGGGGTAATAGAAAAGAAGGGAAAAATAAGAATATAGTAATTTCCCACCTTCATCATGTATAAACATTTTAATGGTTTATCACCTTCTCTTGAAATACAGCAAATAAATTCTTCCTTCCATATTCAAGTTCTTATATATAAAGAATTCCATAAACCTTATCACTTTAATCCTCATATCAGCAAAAGTCCACTAATGATTACCAGAGAAAACAACAAATATATTTTAGCTATGACCAAATAAAGCAAGTTTATATTTCTTCCTTTTACTTCTAACAATCTTGATTTTTACATTTGTAATGAGCCATAATTCATAGTTTGACCATGACCTTGAATCTGATGATATTGCTCCAGATAAACCTGTGCTTCAGGATTGTCAGCCACAGGAATCAGTAAGCCAGGATTCAGTGAGGTTTATCACCCACAGATATATCCTGTTCAGCTGGAGCAGTCAAACAAAAAGACACAACCTCTAGTTCCCAGGGGCATACAAAGGTTATCAGAGCAATGTTCCTCAGTGAGGCTTCTTGTTAAGCAAAGGGTGAAGCATGAGAAAATTATGCAGACAGATTTTAGGTAGCTCCTTTACAATCTTTGTTGAGCACAACCCTTTGGCTTCGCAGCTTGGGATTGCATTCCTGTTTTTATTTGTGACTCCTGACCTTTGAACTGGCAGACTATTTGATTCCCCCCCTGTGTCTTTTGAAATTCTTTGGACTATGCTATTGCTTCTTGGGCTGTATTTGTACTCAGAAGCTATTGCTTCTTGGGCTGTACTTGTACTCAGACAAGTATACTTCCTAGGCATTTGAATCACATCGTGTTTGCTGTTTGACCAAACTCTGCTTCTGAGTACTGTGTTTCTGTGTCAGCAATCTTGAAACAGAATATTTAGTCCAAATAATGTTGTAGAACTTGGGTTTTTTATTTTTATTTTCCCCCTTCAAAATACTATGGTTAAAGGTTAAAAAAGTATGGTTTTCATATGTAATTCTTTCAAGGTGCAAAAACAAGAATACAGAGAGCAGAATAAAAGAGTTGGAGAGGACCTTGGAAGTCTTGTATCCCATTCTCCTGTTCAAGCAGGAGCTCTATAGCATTCTGGATAAATGCTAGCTGTCTTTTCTTAAAAACCTTCAGTGATGGAGCACCCACAACTTCTGAAGAGTGGTCATTCCACTGATTAATTACTCTCACTGTTAGAAAATTTCTCCTTATTTCTAAGTTGGTTCTCTCCTTGATTAATTTCCATCCATTGTTTCTTATTCTATCTTCAGGTGCTTCGGAGATCATCCCCCTATTCTTTGTGGTAGCCTCTTAGATACCACAATAGTGTTACCATGTTGCACCTAATCCTTCTTTGAATTTGCCTAGACATACTAGTTCCTGCAACCATTCTTCATATGTTTTTGCTTCAGGTCAGCTAATCAACTTTGTTGCTCTTTCCTGCACTCTTTCTAGAGCAGACATGTCAAACTTGTGACATCACGTGACATCTCGGGACAGTTTTGCCATTGCCGGCAATGGGGTGGGTGCAGTTTCTGCATGATGTGTCCGGTCCACGGGCTGGCAGTTTGACACCCCTGTTCTAGAGTCTCAACATCTTTTTGTATTGTGACCAAAACTGGATGCAGTATTCCAAGTGTTGTCTTACGAGTGCAGTATAAAGCAGTACTAACACTTCATGTGATCTTGATATTATCTCTGTTGATGCAACCTAGTATTGCAGATTGGATGCTTGATTATCTTTTCCAGGATCTTCTCAGGTATTGATGTCAGGCTGATTGATATGTAGCTTCCTGGGTCCATTCCCCCCCCCCCTTTTTTTTTTTTTTGAAGATTGGAACCATGTCAGCCCTTTTCCAAACCTCTGGTAATTCCTAATTCCTCCAGGATTTTTGAAAGATATGGTTCAGTGGTTCTGAGATTACATCTAACAGCTCCTTTAGAACATCTACCAGCTCCTTTAATACATCTGATCCTGGTGATTTAAATTTGTCTAGCGTGGATAGGTGTTGTCTTACTACTGTCTTCTTTGTTTTGACTTGTATTCCTACTCTTTTTTCTATGGTGCTGATTTTGATAGGTTGGACTATTTTTGTCTTTTATGTAAAGACAGATGCAAAGAATGAATTAAGCAGTTCTGCTTTCTCCCTGCTGCCCATTACCTCCTTGCCATCCTCTCCCATCATTTTTGTTGGCTTTTTTAAATAAACTTTTATTATTTTTGACATTTGTTGCTAATCTTAGTTCATTCTGAGCCTTAGCTTTCCAGACTTCAAATTTGTCAAGAGTGCCAGTAATATCTCATTCTTTTTCTCAAACCCCTTCATCACACAATTCAACTCAAACCTTTTTTCTTCTCCAGTTTTCCATCAAAGTATAATTTTCCTGGAGGCTGATATTGGTCCAGTATTATACTAGTACCATCCAAAAATTCTCAGTTGACTTCTGATACCACGTTATATTTTTTTAAACATAGCAAACCTAAAAAATAATAATAAAAACCAATCCAATACTTAAATAAGCTTTACTGATAGCTTCTAGATTGCATGAGGGGAACTATTCATACTTGCATTGCTGTTTCTTTTAATCCAGCCATCATATTCTATTCATAAGCAAGACAATACACTATAACTCAAAAGAGACCTGTTAGCGAAGATGGCATGAAGGAACAAGCATATACTTTACGTCAATATTTGAATGATGTGTGGTTGTTCCTTAGATAAAAGAAGAAGAAAAAAGAAGCAGACAATGGAGCAAATACTGAAAAGATATACAATAAGAAGGAACAGTGTAGATCATGGTTTCTCAGCCATAGCAATAGGAGATTTGTGGACTTCAACTCCCATAATTCTCCAACTGACATCTTCCAGATGCTGAGATTGAGAAACAATGGCTGAGATGAATGTCTTTGGAAACTTGGGACTCGGGCACTATTGGAAGCTATTAGAGATTTCTTCAAGTTATTAGATTCTCAAGATAGGAAAGCTCAAGTAAAAGTTATTATGACCACTGTGTTGGTTACACAGTCCACCTTCTCTTAGGAATTGTTAAAGAGAATTCAGAATATTTCATTATGGGGCTGAGACAACTGTTGGCTTTATGTGGCTGAGATGACTTCTGGCCGTTCAGACTATTCTCCTTAATGTATTACATATTTGCCAATATTCTTCAGAAGACTTTTCCCTGTTAAAGATCAGAAGATGTTTGTGTAATAGTCAGGAAAAGGACTATATTTGGCTCAATTTTAACATTGCACACGACATGCAAAATATGTGTTGCATCAGGAGGCTCGAACTGGAACGTTTGTCCATGAGCAGCAGCTTAAACAGAAGGATTCTTATTTATAAATCTACACTGAATATGGAGATCTTGAGAAAGGAGTTAATTTGAACAGTCATAGGCAAGAGTCGCATAATGGCCAGCCACCAAACAGATGATTCTAAAATCTCAGAGTCTACTTCTATCAGATTTCTGCAACCAGAAATAGACATTGTATGAAATGTAAAATTCCCTTTTGTATAGCCTTCTTGCTTTCTCTTGATATTTCAGAATGAAAAGGTATCTTTTTAAACAATTTTGACATTGCTTTAAAGCTGTTTTAGTATGTATATACACATTTACATGTGTATAAGTATGTCTATGTGTATATGAATGTCTATGTCTATATGTATATGGTTGTTTGGTATTATAGGTTTGTAAGCAATGAGAAGAGGAAGAAAGGTGATGGAGGTATGAAGAAAGAGGAGAAGGAGGTGGATTTTAGTCTATAATTTAACACAACCACTCACAAAGTAGAAGTCAAAATAGCTTTCTTTCAATTTTAGTAAATCAAATTGTTTTCTAAGACTGGATGATTTAGAAATAATATGGACAGGAATTGAGCTACTTGTTATAGGCCCAAAGCTGCAGTCTAAAATGTGTGTAGCAAAAAAAAAAAAGACATTTGTCATAATTTAAATTTAAGCTCAAAACCAAATTAATTAAATAAAATTAATATGATTATTTTATTTGTACTTAATAATTCTTTCTTGTATTCCAATATGTATGTTAATAATATTAACAATACCCGAGGAATGTTACATATCCATATCATTTATAGTCAAACCAATCTCTTCAATATTACATAAAAACTTTTTATTAAACACAACAGCCATTACTTGAGATTTGAAACTGATGACTCACATTGGAGCTCATTAAGGTATAAAATATCCTGCAAATCTATTTAGGCAAGTCATCAAGAACTTACTATAAAAAAACATCACTAGATGGTTCTACAACTCCTTAAAATTTCATTATATTAAGAGAAATTATTCTAAATTGGGTTAGATGGGTTGAAATCAAAGTAATACACATTTTCATTTATCCATTAAATTGGAAACTTTACCTAACCACCTTTCGTAATTCATTCTAACATGGTTTTATTATTCATTTCCTCTAGCACTGATAAAACGTTGCATTTTTTTTTAAAAAAAGAATTTGATTGTTGTGAAGCTGTGAGGTATGAGCAAAAGGGTGGGAGACAGAATGTACCAGGACAGAAATGTGAGTTCACTCAACAAGCCACAACTGTGCAGCTTCAAGGCTAAAACGTACAGTCATGATGGAGAATGAGAAAGAGAACTAAGTGATTGTCATTTAGCCGTGTTATTTAATATATCCTAACATTTTCAACAGAGTATGAGCCTTGGTGCCTAATCTAGCTATGCTGAGTTAAATGGGAACTACTGCTGATTTTTTCTTAGTAAGCATGACAGCATTGCCAATCATAGTAAAGCATATTTTAACTCCTTTGGACCAATAGAATTTTACAATGTAGGAAATAGCAATGGCCACAAACTTAACAACAGTGCCTTGACTGAAACTAGTTGTCCTGTTCTACATAAATATTCAATATGGATCCTTCATGTTTTATATTTCTTCTTAAGACTACTACTAAAATAATCCTCCCTTGTAATCCCTTAATTTGGGCTATAGTTAGGGCGATTGGATGGAGCTGAGCAGTTACTGACCGTGTGCCCTTCCTGACACCAGATGGAGTTATTTTATCTTTGCGTCCTAGGAGAGAAATATCTGCTGCAATTTAGTCACCAGCCTGAAGATGACGAGTGGGACCTCATCGAAACGTCACCAAGACACCCTCAATCTTACACGGGAAAAGACCCGAATGCACCAAGACCTACATATACATACATACATATATATATAT
>JAKJMR010000392.1:243722-257070 GCA_024449315.1 Daboia siamensis
TATATATATATATATATATATATATATATATATTGAAGTTGGTGATAATAGTTCTTTTTTTTTTTCAGTGTTACTCAACTTTGGATGAAAAAGCCAAATATTGGCATCCAAAATTTTAATTGATATTGACAGGATATCTTTTTTTTTTCCTCCTCAGTTCTTAATACTCTAAGCCAGTATTTTTCAAGTTTAGCAGCTTTAAGATTTTGAACTTCAACTTTCAGATTCTGGGAGTTGAAATTACATACCTTAAAGTTGTCAAGGGAGAGAAACACTGCTCCAAGCTATATCAATAGTGGAATGTTAATATTCCTTAACCATATTATAGAAACATCTTTGCGTTGAAACAATAGGATGCATCCAGATTTGTAACCACACAATAAAAAGGGATTCTCTCCGGCAAAGAAATGCAGAAGAGTTGCAGAGATGTGTTGAGTTGAGTTTGCTCCTGTGCCATTAAAAATTAATGTAGAAGGTACAGAAAAGTGGCTGAGCCAGGACAAAGAAACTGGCTGAGGCCCAAAAGAAAGATAAATGGTTTTTTTTTTCTCTAAAAGAAAAGAAAGTTTCTTTGAAACTGTCTCCCATACAGCTTTCATATCAACAATATAAAAGGTGGTTTGGCGTTGCCTTCTATATTTGTTTTTAAATCTCTACCCTAGAGTACATAAAGTGCGTATAGTCAAGGCTATGGTCTTCCCAGTTACAATGTATGGCAGTGAAAGTTGGACCATAAAAAAGGCTGAGCGCCAAAGAATTGAGGCCTTTGAACTATGGTGCTGGAGAAGACTCCTGCAAGTCCCTTGGACTGCAAGGCAATCAAACCAGTCAGTCCTAGAGGAGATCAACCCTGACTCCTCTTTAGAAGGCCAGATCCTGAAGCTAAATCTCAAATACTTTGGCCACCTAAAGAGAAGGAAGGCCTCACTGGAGAAGAGCCTAATGCTGGGAAAGATTGAGGGCAAGAGAAGAAGGGGACGACAGAGAATGAGGTGGCTGGATGGAGTCACTGAAACAGTAGGCATGAGCTTAAATGGACTCCAGAAGATGGTAGAGGACAGGAAGGTCTGGAGGAATGTTGTCCATAGGGTCGCGATGAGTTGGACACGACTTCGCAGCTAACAACAAAGAGTACATATCTGAAATATTAGTCTGACCCTGTTTAGCTTTTCATTAACCAGTCATTGATAACCAGGTGCGACCATCTGTGCTAAGTCAGTATAATTCCTTCCCATATATTAAATGACTTTCAGATTAAATAATGGCAAGTTCTGGGAATTTTCCAGGCAGCTTGTTGTTTTTTTAAAAATTCCATTTATATCCCGCCCTTCTCCGAAGACTCAGGGTGGCTTACAAGCTTTGGTAGTACAGCCTGGTTTAATGTTAGATTTGAAAAAAGACTATTAAATATACATGAAAATCCATGTTCATACCTTACCAGCAGAAGGAAAAAAAAAAAGCTTTTCAAATGAGGCTTTAATATACTGGGATATTTTAGGCTGAAGCTTTAGGGAAAAAAAATCTTTTGAATCAAAGGAATAATGAATGTTTTTTGGGGAAAAAATCTTTATGCATATTTCTTCCCAGATGGCCCCAGAGAAAAGGGATTCAATAGACAACATATTTGAAGCCAATTTAGTTTTCTTCCCCCATAATACATATACTCCAAAGGCAGATAAAATGGCTAAGCACTTTGCAGGTTCTTATGAAATTACTGTTGCACATGACAGCACTATTAAGTCATATACTGCATATGTATTGATTTCCATTGGTTTTTTTCTTATACCTTTTTAATGAATAAAGTTTAATGATGATAAGATATGTTCTATGTACATTTTATTATCCAGAACAAAAACACACTTTAGTTAGGTAGCATAAGACATAAATTTGAAAGTTTCTCTGACGGACTGTAATTAAACATCGTGGGACTTTAATGAGAGTCATATTCCAAAAGAGGAAACATTTTTTTTTGCCTAGTGTTTTCCTTTCCAGGCTCTCAGGTTTACACAACAGTGTTGTTAAATGGATGGGCATAGGGGTGGGCAACTATGTCAACTTTATGACCTTTAGATTTCAGGAAATTGAAGTCCACAGGGCATAAAGTTGACATAGTTGCCTACCCTTGGACTGGTCAATGCACAGTTTATCCATAACAGCTTCCTCAGTATCAGGTAAATCCACACCCATACAAAAGAACAAGCAGTTAGGTAGTTAGTTAGTTAGTTCTGATTCTGTTCTCATTCTGTGAACCAGCAAATGTTGGTGTCAACTGTCTGATTAACCAACTCAAATCCAAGGAATCTTCAGGGTTTTCAAGTGCCATAAAAGATAAATCTTTATTGAGTACACATCTCAGAACTGAAGAAGCGAAACCAGTTCTGATTTTCCCTGCACAAAAATCTGCTTAGTTAACAATAGCTTACCTTAAACACCACCAAGTTTTTATGTTGCCCAATAATTTGTCTTTGATTTATTATGAGAACAATCCACCTCTCCGTCAGACACTTGCACTAGTGACCTTGGCATTCTTGTAGGTTCTCACAGTCTGTGGACTATCCCTTCCCCCATTTCTATAGCAAGTTGAGGAGCAGCAGACATTAGCAATTCAACCTTTTTTTTAAAAAAATCCCATTTATATCCCGCCCTTCTCTGAAGACTCAGGGCGGCTTACAATCTAAGAAGCACAAATCAATGTGCTTAGCAATAGCCTTCATTCTATGTATATGCCTGCTTATTAGGGCTTTCAGCCCCCGCCCCTAAAGCGGCATTTTTACAAAGTCAGCTTATTACCCCCAACAATCTGGGTCCTCATTTTACCTACCTCGGAAGGCTGGAAGGCTGAGTCAACCTTGAGCCTGGTGGGACTCGAACCTGCACTAATTGCAGGCAGCTGGTGTTACTTAGGGAGGCATTAGCCCACTGCTCCACCAAGGCTCTTGACAGTTTGATTATGCTTGTCATTTTTCAAGGGAGCCATATCTATAGCACAAACACATTTGGGGTTCTAGGTTTGTTACATATTTATCATCCAGAAGGACATTGGTCTGGAAATAGAGTAGGAGTAGAATACCCTCTGCTTTCCACTCATAGACCAAATATATTCTGTCTTAATTGTATTTTTGGCTGTGCCCAGAGTGGTTTAGGGCAAGATTTTTATTTTTTTTTATTCTGGCTTTATTATTTTATAAGTAACTCAAGGTGGTGAACATACCAACACTCTTTCCTATTTTTCCCCAGCAATAACCCTGTGACGTAGGTTGGGCTGAAAGAGAATTATTGAACCAAGGTGACCCAATCAGCTCTCATGGCTAAAGTGAGACTAAAACACACAGTCATTTGTTTTGTTTTTAAGCCAGCACCTGAACTACTAAATCATAATGGCTTTCTGAGATCTTGTGCACCTATATTTCTCATTGTATGGAAAAAAAAAATATTATTATTTGGTTGGACTGAGACTCTGTTTAGAAAGTAAAGCAGCTATAGATTATTTGGGCCAACCTATTTTGCTGTTTGAACTAATGGCCAATATGTTTCCAGACCCATTTTAAAATATTGATATTACACACACACACACACACAAAAAAAAAAACCTCCTGAAATTCCTAAAAGAGCTTCTTCTGCTCCTGATCAGATACTATCATTGGAGACCTCTCTTCAGTTAAACAAAATGATGGATGCAAGAGAAAGTGTTTTTTTAAAAAATATATCTTTTCCCCAAAGATTCATCTGATACCTGCATTATGCTGACAGGCAAAACCCTTTTCATTTTGAAAGGTGTTTTTAAGGACGGCTGATTTTGCTTGTTCTACAATTATTTCTGATGTTTCATTGCTTGATGTAGTGCCACTGTCTCCTTATTTATGCCAGTTCATTCTATGTTACTTTTACCTGTAGCATGATTAGATATATAATATTATATTGGCTATTGCTTTTGTGTTCTATTATATGCACTGTTTTTGCCATATTTCAAGGTACCACCTGGAGGGTTAGTCTTATGGGCAAGTTAAAAATGTACTAAATAAACAAATTTGCCTTGCTGATGGGCAGTAAAGAGAAAGAGGGAGGTAAATAAATAAATATACAACAAAGCAAAAGCTTTCATCAGCTTCAACATTAAAGGAAGTTAAAAAATGCTATTGGGAAAAGATCAAATGAAATTATCAAGAATTTATAAGATAAACATATCACGTGGAAAAACAGAAGCTTCTTTGATAAACTTTCTAGACAGATTTTTTTGGCAGAACAATATATGGTTAATAGTGACTGTACATTCTGTATTTACTTTACTCTTCAATTAACAACTTTTAGTCTTAAACTCCATATGGAGACAGAGTATTAAATGGGATGAGCCATTACAGAGAGGGGGGATTTTGCACACTGAACCATAAATATACTATGTTAACTTATCAAAGCATACGTCACTGACAGCTGTCATATTGAAAGAAGAGGAACATTTGATTCTCCAAACAATTGGAAGTTATATATAAATAATAAATGTAGCTTTTATTGTACCTTTGCATGAAATTATATTAATAAACAAAGGTTAAGGAGGATCATAGAGGTCAGCTGAGACTGCTTGGTATTCAGTATCAATATCTTTTTTTTTAAAAAAAGAGAGAGGCAGTCTCTAAATATATAAGTTTGAAATCTAATTTTAACTTCCTATTATTTACAAGCCATGACGTTCTGCACATAACAGCTAATTATCCCACATTCTGCAGCCACATTGGGAGGATTTCATGGCAGGTAACAGTTTTGCCAAAGAAATAAAAGGCATGTCAAATAGACTTTATTTCACTGTCACAGACTCCTTCCAAAAGTGTAATTCACTCCTACATAATGTTTCATTGCAGTGCCAAAACGCTGTAAGCAGGAATAAGCCTGTGGTGTTTTGCCATCTTTTCGCACATCTGCACACAACAATAATGAATGGGGAAGGGAAAAATTCTGAGGGTTTGCTGATTTTCTGCTTGGAATTTATATGACACACGTACAATCTTTCTCCCTCCCTCCCTAAGGGGGAGGGGATCTGTGTCTTGCTCAAATTTGGGTCCTGGGAATTTGAGGGTGCTGCACAGGAACCTAGGTGTTCCTACAACTGTGCTCTTCTGGACAGAGAACTCTGTGTTGTTCCTGGGATCTTTTGTAGCGATTCCCCCATATTAGGTATCACAATCCTTAGTGCTCTTACTTGCTACTGGGATCACAGTATAGTCTAATGGAAAGACATGATAGCAGTGTTCCAATATTTGAAGGGGTCCTACAAACACAAGGGAGTCAAACTATTTTCTAAAGCATCAAAAGACAAGATGAGAAACAATGGATGGAAACTAAACCAAAGAGAGAAGGAACCTAGAAATAAGGAGAGATTTCCTAACAGTGAGAACAGTCAACCAAAGGAACAGCTTGCCTTCATAAGTTGTTGGTGCTCCATCACTGGAGGCTTTCAAGAAGAGACTGGACAACTATTTGTCTGAAATAGTATAGGGTCTCCTGCTAGAGTAGAGGGTTGAATTAGAAGATCTCCAAGGTCCCTTCCAACTCTATTATTCTATGTTTCACTTTGGCCTTTACTTTCCATATCATCCCCAGTACCTCCTTGAGGCCCTGGTATTTCTCCAGCTTCTCATCTTCCTTCTTGATGTTGCTGTCACTTGGTACAGCTACATCTTTCACCACTGTTATCTTCTCGTCCTTATCTACTGCCAGAATGGTACTGGTTGATTGATCAGTACCTGGTCATTATTTGTAATGCTCAGTACCTGGTCATTATTTGTAATGCTTTGTTTATTTGGCAATGTTGTTGGATGGTTTATATTCTGGTTTGTTTGATTTGAATGTTAATGGAATACTCAGAGAAAATGAGTTTTACAAAATAATAATAATAATAATGATAATGATAATAATGATGATGATAATGATGATGTAGAAGAAGAAAAACGAAGTTTGAATGACTATGTAAATCAAAGTACAGAAAAATTACTGCAGGCTGTGAAAACAGAGAGCATTATAAAAATAACAGAAACAAAGGAAAAACAGCTGGATTACAGATTAAATAGATCAGGGCTTTTCAACCTTTTCACCCATTGTACCACTTTTAGGATAAGGCAATGTCCGAGTACCACCAGTCATCTAGCAAGGTGTCAAAAACTTGATCAAAAAAAAGGGGAAAAAAAGATAAAGTACAGGTAGTCCTCGACTTACAACAATTTGCTTAGTGACTGTTCAAAGTTATGACGGCACTGAAAAAAGTGACTTATGACCATTTTTCACACTTGTGACCATTGCAGCACTCCCAGGGTCATGTGATTTACATTCGGATGCTTGGCAATCGATTCATATTTATGGTGGTCACATTGTTCCAGGGTCATGTGATTGCCTTTTGCAACCTTCTGACAAGCAAAGTTAGTGGGGAAACCAGATTCACTTAACAACCATGTTATTAATTTAATTTCTCTCTCTTTCTCTCCATCTCTCCTCCTCTCTCTTTCTCTCTCTCTCCCTCTTTCTTTCTCTCTCCTTCTCTCTCTCCCTCTTTCTCTATTTCTTTCCTTCTCTCTATTTCTCTCTTTCCCTCTCTCTCTCCCTCTTTTTCTCTCTCTTTTTCTCCCTCTCTCTGTTTCTCTCTTTTCCTCTCTCTATTTCTCCCTCTTTGTCTCTCTCCCTCTATTTCCCTCCCTCTTTTTTTCTCCTTGTCTCTCTCTCCCTCTTTCTCTCTATATATATTTTTCTCTATCCCCCCCTCTCTCTCTTTCTCTCTCTCCCTCTATTTCTTTTTCTCCCTCCCTCCCTATTTCTTTCTCCTCTGTCTCCCTCTCTCTCTCTGTCTCTATTTCTCTCTCTTCCTCCCTCTCTTTCTCTCCCTCTCTTTCTCTCTCTCTGTCCCTCCCTCTCTCCCATTGTCCCTTCCTTCTTTCCTTCCTTCCTTCCCTCCCTCTTTGTCCTTTCCTCCTTCCCTCCCTCCCATTGTCCCTCCCTCCCTCCCTCCCTCCCTCCCTCCCTCCCTTCCTTCCTTCCTTCCTTCCTTCCTTCCTTCCTTCCTTCCTTCCTTCCTTCCTTCCTTCCTTCCTTCCTTCCTTTTTTCCTTCCTTCCTTATCCATTTTTACCAAGAAACCTGATGCCCACTTAACTCTTTATGAAGCACCGGAGGAAAGTTGGGGAAGATCTATCAATGATACTTGGAGGTTGCTAGTTCATTTATTAAGCTTTATTCCAGCAACAGAAACACCTTGTATTCCCTCAGAGTCGATCCACACACGCCAATTATGCAGCTGTGGACCACGGGGCAGGAAGGCGCCCTTCACACAGGAGGGATGGAAGAAACACCAAAGCACCCTTTGCCCCGCTCATCTTCTACAGAAGTGGCTGGAGTCCTGGGTGGGGGGAGATCCGGGACTGAGGCGCACTCAGGGAAGCGCACGCTAGCAACTCACAACCAGCTACTCTTGGGGAATGGGGGCTCAAAGCCGGCCAGACAGGGCTCGGAGTGGTTGACCGTCCCAGACTACAGCTGCTTTCACAGGGCATCCCCAACAGCAGAGTGTAGCGCAGGGCACCAGCATGCCCCACTGCCAAAGAAGTGGCCCACTGGAGCAGCCCCAACTTCTTCACCCCGACAGGTCCTCATCCCGGAGTCTCCCGCTGCTGGAAACCTGCGTGGGTGGCATAGTAAGGCTTGTGAAAAGTGGGGCGGGTGGCAGTGGCTGCTCCCGGCGCCAGCCAAGGGCAAGCAGGGCAAGGCTGCTCCTGCTCGAAAGCCAGGGTTCAGCGGCCGGCAAGGTGCTCGCATGGGGCTCTCCCAGGGCTGATGGGAAAAATGGGGACTGGCCTCCCCCTCTCCGTGCTAGAGCGGCACCCGCGGAGGCGGCCCTGAGGCCCGGCTTTCTCTTGCAGAGAAAGTGAGGGAGTGAGGGAGATTGCGGGAGCACTAGATCGACGTTTCTCAGTATGCGCCGATTCGTGTTCCTGGCAATCTCCCTCACTTGGTTTCAGCTTGCTTTCTCTTGCAGCAAGGCAAGCTGAAACCGAGCAAGAGAGATTGCAGTAGCGCAAGACAACATTTCTCAGCATGCACTGATTTGCACTCCTGGCAATCTCCCTTGCTTTCCACTTGCAGAGGTCAGGGCCGGCCGTACAGAACAGCTGGTGATTCCATACAGCCGGCCCCAACCTCCATCAATGGGCTCCAGTCGGCAGAGGTCAGGGCCAGCTGTATGGAGTTGCCAACAGTGGGGGAGGGAGGGAGGGGGAGATGCTCGGCCTGGTAGGTTCCTGCAGCAGAATGTTTTCTGGCAGCAAGTAAGCTGGGAAGTAGCAGGGGGGAGGCGGGGAGAGGCAGGGGGGAGGAAGGTGACGCCATGTACCACCAGCCAGGTGCTCGCATACCACCGGTGGTACACGTACCACCAGTTGAAAAGCCCTGAAATAGATGGAAAACCAAAGCTTTGCCTGGACAGCATTTAAAAAACATTGAAGGAAAATGTGATAACAACTTGACATGGGCATGGCTTAAGATGGGAACCATCAAGAAAGAAACAGGAGGCTTAATACTGGCTGCTCAAGAACAAGCAGTACAAACTAATGCCATGAAAGCAAAGATACAAAAATCTACTGACAATCCAAATTGCCGACTTTGCAACAACAAAGTTGAAACTGTTTCACATTTAATATGTGAGTGCAGCAAAATCACACAAACTGATTACAAAGCTAGACATGACTGAGTTGCTAAACTAATCCACTGGGCATTGTGTAAAAAATACAACTTGCCTGTGACTGAAAAGTCGTGGGAACATAGGGTGGAAAAAGTTGTCAAGTGAGAGGATGAAGATCTTGTGGGACTTCCAAATACAGACAGATCACCATTTGGAACACAACACGCCAGATATCACAGTCATAGAGAACCGAAGCGTACAGTTGATTGATGTCGCTGTACCAGGAGATGCTAGAGTCAAAGAAAAAGAACTGGAAAAAATTATGAAATACCATGACCTGGTCATCAAAACTGCATGATTATGGATGAAACGTGTAACAGTGATACCCATTGTCATTGGGGCACTGGGAACTATGTTCAGAAACTTTGCAAAATACATCAAGAAATTGCATCTTCCTGCAATAACTCCAGCAAAGCTACAAAATACTGTGCTACTCGGAACATCTTACATTTTAAGGAGATACCTGGTTGATACTAGGATGCTGGCAGCAACCCATGTCAACCATTGGTGCCAGTCAGTTTCAGTGTTCAGTTGACTGAGTTTCATATTTTAGGAATAAAAGTTTTATAATAATGATGAAATGAAAGAGGAGATTTGCTTTGATAGAGCTAATTGTTTTACAAATCAAACTAAGAGTTTTCAAAATTATTCTTTCTATGTGCAATGCTTTACAAACTGTTTTACAAGCACTAAAAACTCAATTTCTTTTATTTGATTTCTAACCCAGTGGGCTTGGTCTAAAAAAAGAATATCAGACCAGGCCAGTTAACCTCAGCAATAGATTTATAGAATTTACCCTTCAGAGCATCTTCAGGTGCCCTTTAGATCATTCACAAAGATTCATATTTAATCCCAAAGAACCAGGCATCTGACATTTTACAGTTTGCACTGAGATTCTTCTTGTAATATGTCTAAAATTAGATCCTGAATATCATTGAATGGTGTTCAGATAGGGATAAAACTTTGGTCTCTGCTACATTTTTAGGACAAAAAAAATAAAAACAAAACAAATGCAGAAAAATAAAACTATCACAAATTGATCCATGTACAATTCAAACTGTATTTCCTCTTATTTTAATCTGTATAGTAAATTTATACATTTATCTTTTTCAATCTGAAAAAGAGTCTTGTTTGTGTTTTATTTTAAAGTGGAAGATTATAGAACTCTGGAAACTGAAATAAATGTACAAGCTATATTAAAATGGGGTCTAAGGGGATGCTCGTTTTAACTAAATTTGAAAGACAATTAGTTTGAAATTCAAGATCAAAATGGAAATCCTAACATTCGAATTCAAAATAAATATTTTATTTATTGTTGTTTCATTTAATTTACAAAAGAACAAAATACAATTCATGTGTGTGTGTGTGTGTGTGTGTGTGTGTGAGAGAGAGAGAGAGAGAGATGTATATGTATATATCCATGTATTACACTTACTAGAAGAAGAAAATTCTACATTTAAGGCTGCCCTTCCTAAAAGTGAATACAGAATAGCAGAATAGCAAAATGGAAGGGACCATGGAGGTCTTATAGTCAAAACTTCTGTTCAAGCAGGAGACCTTATACCATCTCTTCTCAAAATACTCCAGTGGTAGATCACTCAATGTCACTGCACGTTTTTTCTTTTTTTTTTTTTTGTTCGTCAGAAAAGTTCATTTCTAACTGTATTCTTCCCCTGCTCTCTGCACCTGTTATGATAACCTATCTGGTAACCATAGTGAAGCCCATATGACTAGTTATGTTTTGGTTTTAAACTGCTATGTGCGCATGTCTAGAAAAAGCTTCTCACAGTTATTCTTTATTGTCCTTTACCACTTTTGCTGTTACTCTCTGTTACGTTAGGATGTAGTCAGCTAGCTCTCTTTATCACATATATTTAGTTTGTATATTTTTGTAATTAAAAGGTATTTAGTAGGATGATGCGTCGTGTTTTATTTCTTTCCTTCATGCACATCATGCATTCTCTGAGGCACGATCCTTCGCCCTCTACTAAGGTGATTTTTACCTTAACACTCATAACTTCTGGGGGCAAGCCATTTCACTGGTTAATTATTCTATCTGTCAGGCAATTTCTTCTTATTCCTACTTTGGTTTTCTCCTTAATTAGTTTCTATCCATCACTTCTTCTTCTTCTGTCTTCAGATGCTTTGGAGAATAGATTTAAACATGTCACACACACACACCCTTTTTTTTTTCTTTATGGCACAAGGGACTGGTTAGGTGGAGAGAGGTTTTTCCGTGGACCGGAAGGGGCGTGGTTTTGTGCTGCCTGCATCCTGTGGATGGGGCTTTCCTTGTTTGTGTGGACCAGTTGCTGGTATGCCGCAGCCTGGTACTGGTCCATGGACCAGGGGTTGGGGACCCCTGCCTTAGAAGACTGCTATTGCTACTTGATAGGAATATTACCCAATGATCAGCGTAGCTCTTACATTATTCAAGTTTAATACATTAACCTTGTGTTTTGTTCCTGGTGTGGAACTTGCTGAATTTGGAACTGAACAGTCTTCCTTCAGTGATCATAAACCATATACAATAGGTCTTACTTATTAAAATGAATGGACACATCAATAAATGAATATCATGTCATTTGAATACACCAATGAAAGAAAGATGTGTCAACATCAAGCAATTTATCAAGGCTAAGTGTGGCACAGCAAATCCTAAAGCAAATGTTGAAAATGGTTGTTCATTAAATAAAGTAAAAAAAAAAAGTGCACACATTCAGGATAATTTCCAGAATCTATTATACGCTTGAACCATTTTGTTTTACTGAACTTGAAGCTAAGTAATTTAGCACAGTTTGTGGGAGGTAGTAAAGCAAATTATCTGCACATTTTTTTACATATATTTCCATTAATACTAATTACAACATTCCACATGACATGTTTTGGAGCACACTTTTTAATGTTCAGTTCAAAAAAAATGGCACTGTGTGGAAAGTGATGAAGGTCACTTTGGAAGTATGTACATTTTGTTTCACTTTGCACTGAGACAGGTAACATGAATTACACTTACTTGTTTGTTTGTAGAATTAATATACTTCCTATGAAGTAACACATTACTAATAGTGTACAACACTATATCCATTCAGCGAAATCGCTGCCTGCTTGTAAGTATTTGAACTGCATGGGAATGGAGCTCCTGTACTGAAAAGGACACAAGATAAAATGATATATAGATTTCTATTTCCTGGGATTGTAAAATTGTATTCTGTGGTCCATCACTGCTCATAAACTGAAGTTTTATGAAAAGCTTTATTGCAGGAGTATGCAATCTGCAGCATCTGAGCTGCATATAGCTCCAGAGATCTTCACGATTTTGCCACATTTGTGGTTTGTAGCTTTAAAAAAAACCAAAATGGATAATTTAAGTACCAATTAAAGTACCAATTTCCTTCCTTAAAAACCCCCAACCACTCCCTAAAATGAAAGTGTTCTCTCTCTCTCCTCTCTCTCTCTTTTTTTTTAAAAAAAAAATAATAAAAATACATGGTGGGTTTTCATTTCATGATTATTATTTTTATGCCCCAAACCTAGGCTTCTGTAGGTCATCATTAATATATTTAAATAATGTAGTTTATTGCCTAAAGATGGAGCACATCATTTCAGTTCAGTGCAACACCTGGCGACGTAGGTAGCTCCATTCCACAAAGCATTGAGTAACAGCTGATGTATCTTCATCATCAATTTCTTTTTAATTAAAGTGGCTTTTGTGCATAATCTGCATGAACACAGATACCAAAGTAGCAGTATTGGATACTGGCTTAGCTCAGTGTAACATTTGTTTTGCATCTGTCTTTTGCAGTACCCTTTTCAAACTTGGAAACTGTCCTATCTGTAAACAAATCACTAGTCTACAAGGACAGATTATTTACCTAGGGTCTGTAATCTGTGCTCTTCAGGCAGAAATTAGATGTCCAGTTCAGCCCTTCTACCCTATTGAGCCTCCGTGCTATCAGCCCCCTCTACCACAAAGATCCTGCAGGAGAAGGGCAGTGTGGACAACTGTGGGATCTGGCAGGGTGAGATCTGTGGACCATAAATACAAAGCTTTTGCTGTGTACCTGCACAACAGATACAGTGCCCTTTCTGACCTGAATTAAGGAGACAGGTAAAGGTACCTGTGATAATAACTCAAATAAGCAGGGATCGTGGTCCAAGACGAAAAACTTGTTTTCGATAGAGAGAAGTGTGGGTATGTCTAGTTTAATGAAGAGAAGGATGTGGGGGGACATGATAGCAGTGTTCCAATATATCAGGGGCTGCCACAAAGAGGAGGGACTCAAGCTATTCTCCAAAGCACCCAAAGGCAGGACAAGAAGCAATGGATGGAAACTAATCAAGGAGAGAAGCAACCTAGAACTAAGGAGAAACTTCCTGACAGTTAGAACAATTAACCAGTGGAACAACCTGCTTCCAGAAGCTGTGAATGCTCCAACACTGGAAGTTTTTAAGAAGAGACTGGACAACCATTTGTCCGAAATGGTATAGGGTTTCCTGCCTGAGCAGGGGGTTGGACTAGATGACCTCCAAGGTCCCTTCCAACTTTATTATTGTTGTTGTTGTTGTTGTTGTTGTTGTTTTTATTATTATTATTATTATTATTATTATTATTATTATTATTATTATTATTATTATT
>JAKJMR010000392.1:257080-271466 GCA_024449315.1 Daboia siamensis
TTATTATTATTATTATTATTATTATTATTATTATTATTATTATTATTTTGTTTTGTTGTTTTGTTGTTGTTGTTGTTGTTTTGAGTTTTGGTGCTCTGCCTCTCTCCACTTGCCCCGCCCAGTGGGAACATTTGTCTTGCCATGTGCAATCGTCTTGCTTTCCGAAGGGAAGGGAAGTGCTGACAAAACATTGCTGCAACCCTGAGACAGCCTGGTGTTATCTGCTCTTTCCCACAATGGACTTGACAGCTGGGAATTGGCCCATTTGAACCAACCGGATGAACTTTGGGGTGGGGTTTGCTTGGGACACTTTTAACCTATTGATCTGAGTGGGAAACCCTCAGATCCTTTTTATTATGCCTACTATCAGCTTCTCCTAATAAAAGTTCCTTTTGGAAGAAACTGCTTCCACGAGTTCTGCTTTCTTAGGATGAGGTATTGAAGTGGTCCTTGACTTTTCAAAATTTCAGTGAAATTCTGTGGATGTTTTCAATCTATGTTTAATGTAACACTACTTTCCTTTTTCTCAGAAGTTGAGCATCATTTTCCAATTTATTAGATGAGTAAAGAATTGAGTTTACAATGCATCCCACAAGTTCTAAATGCAAGCTTTTCCACTGGTTAATTGTCCTAACTGTTAGGAAATATTTCCCTAGTTCTAGGTTGCTTCTTTCCCTGATTAGTTTCCATTCATTATTTCTAGTCCTGGTTTTTGGTGCTTTGGAAAATAGATTGATCCACTCTTATTTGTGGCAGCCCTTCAAAGTCTATTCATGGCTTTAATTCAGTTCCACCTAGGTGTGTATATGTGTGCTCTGAATGGCATAGTCTTCTGTTTGAGGATATGAACTCTCTCCATTCTCTTTTTTATAATTTTCATTGGGATTTCTCCTTAAACATTCTGGATTAAATAAAAGAAGTTCTAAAATTATATCCAAAAGAATGATAGCATGCATAATTTGGCAAAACTTTTCAACTTTTTATTACATCTATGTATGATCAATGAGCTTCAATAAAACACTGCAAAAATGAATCATTATGTGATTATATACATCATTACTCAAGATTTTAATTATGTGCATTTATTTGTTTGTGTGTTCATATGACTGATGTATTCAGTCCTGTGCATTTTTCAGTTTTATATCATCCATATAATCACATCAAAATTGATGGTCAATGGTTCTGCTTTGAAAACAAGATTAGATCATTTTCACTTCTCAAATATAGCAATCTACTTAGATAAGAATCATTTAGAAACCATGTATCCTTATATAACAACATTTAATAGGAGCAGCATTGGCTTAGAATACCAAGGTATAGAGACATTAGTCCTAGATACTTATTACCTAACAAGCAGAAATCAAATAGCCAAAAGCAGACTTAAGAATTTCATAGCCAGATGCTTCCTGTATCATGAGTGGACCACTTATAGTCCAAACATAGTGTTCAGTCTTGGATACTATTTGGTAGAAAGTATGAAAAACTGTTGTTGTTCAGTCTCTAAATCATATCCAACTCTTCATGACCCCATGGATCATAGCATGCCAGCCCCAGCCCACCCACCCTGTCCTCCACTGTCTCCTGGAGTTTGCCCAAACTTATGTTCACTGCATCGATGACACTACTCAACCATCTCATCCTCTGCAGTCCCCTTCTCCTTTTGCCTTCAATCTTTCCCAACATCAGGGTCTTTCCCAAAGAGTTCTCTCTTCTCATTATTTAAAAATCCACTATCCAAATCTGCTCCAAAATTAGAATGTCAGCTGAAAATTTCAGTACTCCTAGGACACAGTTATAGCGATTTTGTCTTATTGCCTCACTCGTACAAGTCTTGCTCCTTTCCCAAATTAATCTCTTCAACAAGCACAGATTGCCTACCTAGGATAGAGATCCTTGGATGTGTTTTTTATCTTGTTCTTGTTTATTCTTTGTTCCTAATATACTTTTCCTTTTGATTTTAGTTTTCTGTTTTAATCTAGTGAGTCCTTAAGAGAAAAACCCTTAATTTTGGTCATAATTTTCTAAATATATGCATCTTCTCCAGGCACATCTTGACAAATAAGGGAAATATTTGTAGCTCAGGGCTGAAATCATCATCTACAGTAGCACTAGCACTGATGAGGTTACCTAGTTTGGGTAACAAAATGTCTGCAAGAAAACAACCAAGAGGCAAATTGACAAATGAACTAATTTATATTTGCTCTACTAAGTAACGGGGGAAAAAGGGGTGGTCCATTTCTTTAATCAAAAAAGAAAAAAAGAGATATAATGAAGTAAATGGAAATACTTAGAAAGTCTTAGTTTTGTGCAAGATTATATATGAATAAACAAATTCTTTAGCCTCACGATAATTTGAATATGGCCAGAAGATGTGACATCTTGTCCATCTCACGGGTTTTAAGGCGAACGGACTTTATTGATCTAAAATCCTGAGCAAAAGCACAAAAAATAAATAAATAAATAAGTGTGGTTGGTTGATACTAGAAGATTACAACCTGAAATATCAAACTAAAGGAAAATGGGTTATTAAACTTTAGCAGTTGTTGTATCTAATGGACTTTCCCTTGTTCAGCTATAAAAGTAAGCTCCAGTCTCACAGAAAAAAGAGTTTAAGCATCTTTGTCAATATAAGCTACTTTCTGAGCAGTATAAAGTCGCTTTAGTACAAAATGAGAAAATGACCCTTTGCTATGAAATTCTGTTTCTAGTCTTGTTGAACTTTCGTATATTGTGTGATGAGACTGGAAAGGGAATACACACAAATATACACAAACAGGTCTTTGCTGATTCTTTTGTATAGGTAAAGTATTTGTATATAGATTGATCTAGCTCAGACATGTTAAACACAAGGCCCGGGGGACAGATCCGGCCCGTGAAGTGGTTTCATGCGGCCCGCGAAGCCATCCTGGAAACAGTGAGGGAATGGCTCCCACTGCCTTGGCTCTAGCCCAGAGACCCTCCTTCTGCCAGAGACCCTCAGATCTGTCCCACTCCTGCCCAGGCCCCCATAGGCACCCTTGATGCGAACGATGTAGAGCTGGCCATGCCCACCCAGTAGGCCATACGCACTTTAGCCACGCCCACCCAGTAGGCCATACCCACCCTGGCCACACCCACCCAGCCCCCTGAGGGCAACCACAATGCTGATGCGGCCCTCAATGAAATTGAGTTTGACACCCCTAATCTAACTCAATATTTTATTTGAGTGTTTGCTTCTTATTCCCAGAATAATTTATTTTTAAAATGGTCTCAATATTTAAATGAAATCGTTTGGGCTAAATACAAACTGGGCAAAATTATAATGCATTATATTTTTGACTTGTATGTATAATTAATTGCTGACTACGTCTACATAGCTTCTTGTTTAAAATAAACTGGTACTGCTAATAGTCACTACATGTCAGCTATCTGATTCATCAGTGAATATTCACGAATAACCTTTTGGTGAAAAACACTGATCTTACCTATTACAAATTGACCCAAGGAATACCCAAACAGCATACACTATTAATGTTAGCAGTGTGTAATTTCAAGGGGATTTTGCAAGACAACTGTTATTTATTGGAAATCAGAAATTCATTGGAAAATTGCTGCAAATTCTCTCAACCCACGGGAACCTTTCTATCCTTAAATGTAACTCTTCATGTGTCTTGTATCTGTATGTCTCACAAATCCCTTTCCTTGTTCTTTTCAAATAATTGTTTGGAAATATTTGTTTAGGAAGAAAGGAATAAGACTATGGCAGTATTTTATCTCACTGTGTTATAGAAGTGTAAAGTAGTGATAATTTGCACACAGCATGCAAGCAAGTAAAATCAGACAGCATATCACAGTTCTGCCTGGGGATCTTCAGGTTACAATGATGTATAGCTAAACTCCATGAGGCACATTAGCATACTGTTGACAGATAAAAACTGAGAGCTAACGGGAAGATATTTCTTTTATTTTTCTTTACTATATTCTTATGTTTTAGTTCTTTTCTAGTTTTCTTTCTTTCTTTTTTTACACTTTCTGTTGTTTTTTTTCTATTTTAGTTTGTATTAGTTTTTAATTGTACATTTTAATAAAATACCTATAAGAAGAATTATGGGGAAAATTCTTTCTAATTATTTCCCAAGAGTTTACATGCATCCATATATATGCATCCATGTTCTTCAGCTAGTAGTCCACACATATTTACCATTCACAAGATGAGGAGAATTTAAATTTATTTTGGATATGATATACAGTATGCTGGAACAGTAGAATTATGGAATGAGAGAGGGAGAGAAAGAGATGGAATTATGACTAACTCATATCCTTAAAATTTCTTTTATGAAAAAAGCAGGATTTTAATGACAATCCTTTTCCAAACAAATAAAAGGAGCAATGGAGAATCAATCCAGAAACACTTCAGCTGTCCCCAGTAACCTGTATTGACCTTTCCCTGATTATTCACTCCTTCCAAAGCTTCCAAGAGCTCCTTCTATATGAGACAATTTCATTAACTATGACTGACCAAAATAACATGGCCTTCTTTCATATTTTTCATAATAGTAAAGTTGGAAGGTACCTTGGAGGTCATCTAGTCCAACCCCCTGCTCAGGCAGAAAACCCTATACCATTTCAGACAAATGATTGTCCAGTGTCTTCTTAAAAACGTCCATTGTTGGAGCATTCACAGCTTCTGGAGGCAGGTTGTTCCACTGATTAATTTTTCTAACTGTCAGGAAGTTTCTCCTTAGTTTTAGGTTGCTTCTCTCCTTGATTAGTTTCCATCTGTTGCTTCTTTGGGCGCTTTGGAGAATAGCTTGACTCCCTCTTCTTTGTGGCGGCCCCTGAGATATTGGAACACTGCTATCATGTCACCCCTAGTCCTTCTCCTCATTAAACTAGACATACACAATTCCAGCAGCTGTTCCTTATATCCAATTGTTCCTTATATTCCAATTGTATCTTGATACAATTACTGAAGTAACTAATCTCTATGTTTGCAATGCAGATAATTTTATAGAGCAGATTTGATCATTTGGGAAAGTAAGTCAAATACATTTTATTAGTCAGTTGTGTCCTTAAGAAAAAAAGAGTAATCTTTGAGTTTTTTTAAAATGTTCAAGTATGAGAAAATCTAGGTGTATCACTGGACATATGATATATTCAAATATTCTCAGGACATCGCCATCAAGCTTCTTCTGATGTATTGTTGGAGGTTTTAACTAGCTGTGGTATATCACAATGACATGAAAACTCACATTAGGGGTTGTTATCTTTGTGTTATTGTGTTCCTATTGAACACAAACATAACATATTTTGTTATGCAAGGTTATGGAACAATCCCATGAATATAAAAGCAGATCATTGAATAAGGGTGAACAATCTCTTACTGAACTATATAACCCTATCCCTGTACTGGCGAAAGTATTGAACAGATATATGAAGAAAATTCCTGTGTTACATATTTTAAAATGCAAATAAGAAAGGAAAATAAGGGGAAAAATGAGTATCAAAAATGCTAAGTTTAATTGCAAAACCGGACTGACAAAATTGAAAACATCTTTCTGGGTCCATTTTATCACAAAGTTTTTTGAACAGCTCAGTGAACTTGTCTTTCCCAAGCTGAAACTAGGCAAGCTACATTTTAAAAACTCAGTGCCTGAATCGTTCTCTAAGCCAATGATGCAATTTCCTGGTCTAGCAGTAATTATTGATCCAGCTTGTTTATTAACTTTTGCCAATATTTGAGCTAACAGAATGAAATGAGTCATGCCTATAACCATTCTAATTTCAGATCAAGAAAACTTTCTGAAAAATTCATTGACAAGAACTCTGCCAGAAATTCTGTTTATTAGCTCCTGGAATTTGTGAAACTGACATCTATTATTCCTGCAGTGATTTTAATAAACTGTCTTGAACTGCCTTCCTGAACTTTAGTTTTATTTGTTAAATTAAAAGCAAAATATTTTCTTCTATGTTGTTGTTGTTATTATTATTATTATTTGCTGGCTACAATAGGAGCCATGGTGGCGCAGTGGTTAGAATGCGGTATTGCAAACTAACTCTGCTTGCTGCAAGGAGTTTGATTTTGACTGGCTCAGGGTTGACTCAGCCTTCCATCCTTTTGAGGTTGGTAAAATGAGGACCCAGTTTGTTGGGGGTAATATGCTGACTCTGCAAACCACTTAGAGAAATGTAAGGCTCTATGAAATGCTACATAAGTCTAAGTGCTATGGCTATTGCTATAAAAAGAACAAAAGAAAACAAACAATTACTAAAACCTAGGACAGCATTTTTTTTGTCCTCTATCAGCCTTTGAAAGTAGCCCAAGTCAGGAATCAGAGCCCACAAGGAATTGAAACTCTAGTGGAATTTGGATCTCTAGTGGAACTCTAGTATTGTAAAATTTTATAACACAGTCTTGAAATTCTACAGAGTGTTCCCACTCATGTACCATGCATAATCAAGCTTAGGTTATTTCAAATCTCTTTCTTATGCTTACTACTTACACAGGGCTACAAATTTGTTTAAACTCTTTAATCCATTAATGTCTCTTGCATTCCTTTGCAAATATTATACTTGCCTCTCTCTCCATCTTGCTCCTTTTCTTCTAATTTCATTCTTTCTTTTTACCCTTTTAAAATTGCTGCTCTTTCTTGCTGGGTCTAACTATGTTGAAAATTGAAGGGACTGAATTGAAGATCTTCTGCAGGAAAAGCATAACTATATTTCTTTAGAATCAGGCCACTTTGAAACTATCTTAGCCTACATAAACCATTTTCTGTAAGTATTTTTTTAAGGGCATGTGAAACATTTGGCTTTGCCTTACTACACGGAAGGAACTGCCAAAAACGATGGCATAAAACGAACTCAGAAAAAATAATGGTAACTGAGGAAGTGGGTTATCGATAGAACGGAACTTTTTCTATACTATGTCAAAAAATTTGCCAGGGCAGAAGCCACCTGTTGCTTAATATGGCAATTCTTAGAATCATTAGGAAAAAAAATACCTTGCCACTTTCAGTAAGATGAATGCCAATTTATTTCTTTTATGTAGGAATGAACACCCAATTGGATACCACCTCTATTCAAGAACAGCCATCTCAACTCCTTAACAATCACTCTTCAGAGATTCTTCCTCACAGCTGTCTCAGTCAGGCAGAAACTCTTTTCTACAAAAACAAGTTATTCACCACAGTAATGATCATGAAACACTGTTCTTGGGGATAGCAGTGTCCCATATTTCTACGTTTATGGCAGCCATGCTGTGGTGTGCTCTGTTACTAAACAACAGCTTTGTAGTCAGTGAAACCAAACCAAAATAAAGATTGCTGCATTTTTCTGATATGCAGTGTATATCTACAACTTTCATTTCATTTTTTTTTTCTGGTAGTCTCTCTGTTCAAATAACCTTCTTAAGTAGTATACCCCACAATTAGTTAATGTTCATTCTCTACTAAATATGTTAAATCTTTATGAGATACAGATTTTTTGCATATTTTTTATGTTTTAATATTTTATTTGTACACTGCCCAGAGTTTCTCTGTGAAGGAATATAGAATATAGAGTAATAGAATTGGAAGGGAACTTTGAGGTCTTCCAGTCCAATTCCCTGTTCAAGCAAGAGACCCTACACCATTACAGACAAATAGTTGTCCAGTCTCTTTTTGAAAGTGTCCAATAATGGAGCACCCCACAGGCAAGTTATTCCATTGGTTAATTGCTCTCACCATTAGGAATTTTTTTCCTTAGTTCTAGGTTGCTTCTCTCCTTGGTTAGTTTTTAACCATTTTTTTCAAAATTTTATAAACAGATTTGATAGATAGATAGATAGATAGATAGATAGATAGATAGATAGATAGATAGATAGATAGATAGTTTTATAATAACTTCTTTTGGGGGGTGGGATGGGGGGATTGGGTGTCAAGTATCATTTTTTGCAAAAAAAAAGAGGTTTCATTTCTTTTGCCTGCTAAAAGCATGTGTGTTACCTCCTTGACATTGGAATCACAAGAATCAGCTGATAAGAAACAGAATATTCAGGACAAAATACTTCATGTTTTTCATTAAGACTTCTGATGATATGCATTACATAGGGCTACCCTGGAACTAGTGCAGAAAGTCACAATTCCCTTATTCCCTGGAAATGAATAGCCAGAGAAATTTTATTTACCAAATTTGTTACACTGCAAAGATGAGCACTGACGTCTCTCAGTCAACTTAACATCCTGCACTGGCTGCACATTATTATTATTATTTCCCTTAGATCCTAATTTAAGTGACACAACGTTCTTTGTTAAATAGCCTTCCCTGGAAATGCACAAATATGGTATTCCAGATTTACTTGGTCCTGTTTGTGAATTATGTCCATGTATGTAAGATGCTCCTCTTCTTTCATCCTTATTTCTCTTGACGATACTTGGTTCCTGATCTGCTATTAATTCTGCTATATTTAGCTATTCTTGTTGATACTGTTTTATCGACAGTATGAATTTTCACCTTATCAATCAGTCAATGAATCTTATTTCAGTCATAGACTAGCATAGAACTAATAACAATTATGCTAAAGTAGAAATAAAAATAAGTCCAAGTGCAGGAAAACATTAGGAACAAATCCACTTTTCTTCAGATTGACTGAGTGTTGATCCATGGTTATGACAGGAATTGACTGACTATCTTATTGCCTGAATGGTACATTGTGGCCCAAAGTCCTCCAGTCAGCTTTCATGCTTAAAATGGGACTAGGATTCACAATCGCCTGATTCGTTAATCACAAAACCAAACTGGCTTTCTATAAAGGACCTAGGTATATAATATTAGAATTTATGAAACTGTGAGAAAGTAAAATTAAGCTAATATTTGTTGAAGCCCCATAAGGTTGATTGGGATTAAAACAAATTTGGTCCAACAAAGTACATTAAAGAAATAGTAAAATGAGACATAGAATGCTGTGTGTACTTTTAAAAGAGTGATAGAAGATAGAAGAAGGAAAGGAGGAAGAAAGGAAAGGATAGCTATATTGAGTAATGGATGTTTAGTTAAGGTGTAGCATCACCTCACATGGAGGAGTTTATATTCAATCATAGTTCTGACCTAGAACCAGGTTATGTTGACTGAAATCTCTGCCTCTTAGTCAGCTGCAAGACACTAAGATGATCAACTTCTAGTCTTCTCCAGTATTGTGTTATACATGGGGAAATACACATGTCTTGTAGATTTGTATAAAAAAGGAGACACAGCAACACAGGATACATTTCCTATTATTTACTTTCTTTCTAATAAAATTGTTGCATTTTATATTATAATTTTCTAAATTTCCTATCTTTGATCTAAACTGTTTTCCACTGAAATTGTTAATTGTTCTTCAGTGATGAAACACTATTTATCTCTGACATTATTTGTATTCTTAACAAGCAATTACATATACAGAGGAAAATAAAGTACCTACATTCATATTTTGCTTTCTTCTCTCTTGCTTCCCCCCCCCCATCTGTGTGTGTGTGTGTGTGTGTGTGTGTGTTTGTGTGAAATGATTGAGGTCAAGTTTATATTTTAAAAAAGCATCGTTCTTTCATAGTCAGTGATATAACAGCCTGCTCTAATCTGTACCATATTTCTTTTCCTTTATTTTTTTTCCCTTTATCCATTCACAATTTTCTCCAGTGGCCAAGTTTTCTTGGCACATATAACTCTTTTTCTTCTTATTTTACAATTGCTAATTTTCCACAGCTCTGCACTTGTGTCTCACAGGTGTGCCATGTTACCATATCATTCCTGTCTTTAATATTTTGCGTATTGAAAATAAAGACAGTAACAATAACAAATGCTATTATCGTTCGATTAAAATATTTTCTATTTTAGAACTAAGTCTCACCGTATAAAAACATGAGACAAATTTTGTAGATCTGTCCACTTAGGTTTGGATTCTTGCTCCTATATCTGCCTTGTGTCACGAACATGTAGTGCTCTCTTTATAGCCATAATTGGAACTAGAAATTCTACTGCCAAGTAAGACAGTTATTAAGTGAGTCATGACCTTTTTTTGCCACAATTGTTAGGTGTACCTCTGCAGTTGTTAAGGGAATCTAGTGGCTGTAGAGCAGATCTATCTTCCCCCATTTTCTTTGCTTGTCAAAGGCTTCCTGGGAAGATTGCAAATGGTAATCACATGACCCCCAGAGCACTGTGACCATTGTAACCATTATATGTTGGTTTCCAAGTGCCTGAATTTTGATCAAGTGACCCTGGGAGTCCTGTGACCATTGTAAGTGTAAGCACCAGTTGTCACTCACTTTTTTTTTTAGAGCTGTTGTAACTTGAGAATGTAACTACTTTTATGCAAGTTTACATCAGCTTAGAAGAAGCATGAGAACACTATGTTTCTTAAACCTGTTCATTGTCCAAACCTTGATTTATTTAACCGATCTTTAATACAGCTGGATAAATAATCACAATGTTTTCCTACATGGAATCTGACAGAATGCAGCTGCCCATTAGGTAGCCATCAGAAAGTCTGTCTGCCTGGTTCTTGGAATAAGTAACAGGAATAGAACAAAATATTTTTCTGGGAAGGAGATATCAAATATCTCAGAAGGGTTGTGCATACAGTGGGACATTCTATCATAAAGTCAATTCAAGATACATTCTGAAACATAATCCATCTTCTTAAATGCTAATCTTTCTTAATGCTAATCTTTCAAAGTCATTTTAATTAAATAAGTATTGTAAATCATTTTCAAAGAGTTTCATTTTATTTAATGATCTGAAGGTCTTCTTAAGCATATAAAATATGTATACACAATTGTAGAAACACAATCTGCACTCATTAATAGAATCATATTATATAGAAATAGGGATGCGGTGGCTCAGTGGGTTAGGATGCTGAGCTTGTCGATCAGAAGGTCGGCAGTTTGGCGGGTCGAATCCCAAGTGCTGCGTAACAGAGTGAGCGCCTGTTACTCGTCCCAGCTTCTGTCAACCTAGCAGTTCGAAAGCACGTAAAAATGCAAGTAGAAAAATAGGGACCACTCCGGTGGGAAGGTAACAGCGTTCCGTGCGCCTTTGGTATCTAGTCATGCCGGCCACATGACCACGGAGACGTCCTCGGACAAGCGCTGGCTCTTCGGCTTTGAAACGGAGATGAGCACCGGCCCCTAGAGTCGGAAACGACTAGCACGCATGTGCAGGGGAACCTTTACCTTTACCTTACCTATTATGTAGAAAGGGATTGGATGGAACAATATGGAACAAAAAAAGTCACATCCATGAAAACATTTAAACTAAAGCATCAGGTCTGTTCAGTTTTTCCTTAGACACAAAGTAGTAGAGCTCATGATTCTTCAGAGTAATTGTTTCCAAACTACTCAAACTCTTCCATTTCCCCCCCCAAATGTTTAGCCAAAATCTGTTGTCTTTTAACTTAAATCCATTATGCTGACTCCTGTACTCCAGAAAAATAAAGAGCTTCCATCTGCCTTTTCTATGACATCCATTCAGCTTTTTGAGGAATGTTATCAATCTCTAACCATAGAACTTTGTTTCCAGCTTAACCATCATTACCTTTTTTGAAAATCTTTTCTAGTTCCAATCTTTCCTTATACTGTGATAGGTAGGATTAGATTTAATATTAAAAGACATAGTCAACCAATAAGATTAACTGGGACTATCATTTCCCCTGATTTTAACAAAAAAAAAACACTATAAAAGCAGCATAAAACTGAATGTATCTTGTTTTCACTGCTGGGCTAATATTCTGTTTATATTCAACTACCATTCTAAAATATGGGATGTGGTGGCTCAGTGGGTTAGGACGCTGAGCTTGTTGATCAGAAGGTCAGCAGTTTGGCGGGTCGAATCCCGAGTGCCGTGTAACAGAGTGAGCCCCTGTTACTCGTCCTAGCTTCTGCCAACCTAGCTGTTCGAAAGCACGTAAAAATGCAAGTAGAAAAATAGGGACCACTACAGTGGGAAGGTAACAGCGCTTCGTGCGCCTTTGGCGTCTAGTCATGCTGGCCACATGACCATGGAGACGTCCTCGGACAAGCGCTGGCTCTTCGGCTTTGAAACGGAGATGAGCACTGGCCCCTAGAATTGGAAATGACTAGCACGCATGTGCGGGGGAACCTTTACCTTTACCTTACCATTCTAAAATACTTTCCACACATACTTTTTATTTATTCAGTCACATCATAATACGCAACAATCAGAGTCTCTCAATGGTTCATGAAAGAAGAGAGTATTATAATCATAACCAAAATATACAATTAATTTAAATCCAAGCACAATACCTAGTGTCAACCCTTAAGTGCCCTCTGGAAAAGCTCCTTCTTCAGCTATTTCAGAAGGTGAATAAAATTATAATCAATTGAACCTCTCATGGGAGGAGATTCCAGCAGGTTGGTCTCATTACAGCAAAACAGTACTTCTGGGCTTTTGGTTCAACTCACATGCTAAGATGCAGTCTTGCAAGAAATCAAATATAAACTATAAAGGCTTTGTAGGATAAACCAGCTCTTTAAATTGCACATAGATATTAATGGGAAGCCAATGCAGGGCACACAAGATAGGTGAGATATGTGTTCGCTGGCAAGCATCTGTGAACACCTTGGTGCAAAATACATTGCCCAGATTGGTTTTTGAAGAAGGACAAGTTACATTAATTTAGACAAGTGTTGGTGAAGACATTACCCAGGTCCTCCCACTCTAACCAAGATCACATCAGGTGTACCAAATCCAGCTAGGGAAAGCCCTGTCCAAGTACGTCTTTCATCTGTTGATCCAACGGGCTACAGGTCTAGGAAGACCCCCACATCAAAAACTTGTCCCCGTGATTACTAGTGATAGTATAAATTCACCACAATAATTCACCCACCAATCCTCCAGAGCCAGATATCCCCCTTTCTATAATAGTATATAACTTCCTAAATAAACAACATATTTCTCTTAATTTTAATTATGTTACTTTTAACTTGTCAACAAAATTTTATATTTTATTTATGATTTCTAAGATATTAACTATGAGTCAATTTAGTGTAGTGGTTTCTGCCTCCAAAAGCAGTGAATGCTCCAACACTGGAAGTTTTTAAGAAGAGACTGGACAGCCATTTGTATGAAATGGTATAGGGTTTCCTGCCTGAGCAGGGGGTTGGACTAGATGACCTCCAAGGTCCCTTCCAACTTATTATTATTATCATTATCATTATTATCATTATTATTATTGTTGTTGTTGTTGTTGTTGTTGTTGTTATTATTATTATTATTATTATTATTATTATTATTATTATTATAAAACTTTTATTCATCAAACATGAAACTCAGTCAACTGAACACTCAAATTGACTGGCACTAATGGTTGCCGCCAGCATCCTAGGTATCAACCAGGTATCTCCTTAAAATGTAAGATGTTCTGAGTAGCACAGTTTTTTGTAGCTTTGCTGGAGTTATTGCAGTAAGCTGCAATTTCTTGATGTATTTTGTAAAGTTTTTGGACATAGTTCCCAGTGCTCTGATGACAATGGTTATCACTGTTATGCGTTTCATCCATAATCTCAGTTTCGATGGCCAGGTTGTAGTATTTTGTAATATTTTCCAGTTCCTTTTCTTCAACTCTGGCATCTCCTGGTACAGCTATATCAATCAGCTGTACGCTTCGATTCTCTATAACTGCGATATCTGGCGGGTTGTGTTCCAAATGGCGATCTGTTTGTATTCAGACGTCCCACAAGATCTTCACCCTCTCATTCTTGATAACTTTTTCCTCCCTATGTTCCCACGACTTTTCAGACACAGGCAAGCCGTATTTTTTACACAATGCCCAGTGGATTAGTTTAGCAACTCAGTCATGTCTAGTTTTGTAATCAGTTTGTGTGATTTTGCTGCACTCACATATTAAATGTGAAACAGTTTCAACTTTGTTGTTGCAAAGTCGGCAATTTGGATTGTCAGTAGATTTTTGTATCTTCATTTTCATGGCATTAATTTGTATTGCTTGTTCTTGAGCAGCCAGTATTAAGCCTTCTGTTTCTTTCTTGATGGTTCCCATCTGAAGCCATGCCCATGTCAAGTTGTTATCACATTTTCCTTCAATGTTTTTCAAATGTTGTCCATGCAAAGCTTTGGTTTCCATCTATTTAATCTATCATCCAGCCATTTTTCCTTATATTCTGCCTTTGTTTCTGTTATTTTGATAATGCAATTTGTTTTCACAGCCTGCAGCAATTTTTCTGTACTTTGATTCACATAGTCATTCAAACTTCGTTTTTCCTCTTCTACAGTATGGTGGATTTGCAGTAGCCCTCTGCCCCCTATTCTTCTTGGCAGGTACAATCTGTCAATGTCACTTCGTGGATGTTTTTTATTATTATTATTATTATTATTATTATTATTATTATTATTATTATTATTATTATTATTA
>JAKJMR010000392.1:277160-288115 GCA_024449315.1 Daboia siamensis
CCCCCCCCCCCCCCCCCCGGACTTCCCAGAGCTAGATACAAGGTATAAAAATAAAATAACCAATCATAAACTCTCATATGCTAACAACAATAAACTATTAAATTTCTCGCACTTTAGCTCTTATAAAATGACTACAAGCAATATACTTATTCAAATGCTAGATGAAACTTTTTAGTCCCATATTTATTCTGGATGTAATCAATCCATTTCTTCCACTCCACAATATATCGTTGTTGAGAATGATCTTTCAAATATGCTGAGATCTTTGCCATTTCCGCCAGGTTGGAAACTTTTAAAGTCCATTCCTCTATAGTCGGCAGTTCTTCCTTCTTCCAATATTGCCCTACTAAGAGTCTCGCTGCCGTAATTAAGTTCAACATCAAATTAATGTCCAACACTATAGTATCAGTAATAATGCCCAGTAAAAACAATTGCGGACAAAACTTTATCCTTTTCTTGAATATCTTCTGCATATTCCACCAAATTTTAATCCAAAATGGTTTGATCTTTTTGCAAGTCCACCATATATGAAAATACGTTGCATCTTCGCCACCACATCTCCAACATTTGGGCTGGTAATTCGGATACATACTTGCTAACTTTCTAGGATCTAAATGCCATCTATAAAACATTTTATAAAAGTTCTCTCTTAAATTTTGAGCTTGCGTAAATTTCACATTTCTCACCCAGATCTTTTCCCAAGTGTCCATTGTGATAACTTCCTGAATATTCTGTGCCCATTTTATCATACAATCCTTAACAATTTCTGTTTCTGAGTCAATCTCTATCAATGCAAGATATATCCGTTTAATATGCGCTGGTCCCTGATTTCTAATTTGTTTTACCAAATTTTCATCATCCATCAAAAAACCAATCTTCTGATCTTCTTTCCACCTGGCTTGTAATTGTCCATATTGAAACCAAGTTTGTACAATCTTTTTTTCTCGTAAAAGATTATATGACTTCAAACACCACACATTCCTCTCCAAGCTCAAAATTTCCTTATATGTAGTCACATCATGTTTAAATCCAACATTTATATTCTCTATTGCGTGTTTGGGTATTGCCCATAACGGTATCTTATAATTTAACTTTTGTCTGTGCTTTTTCCAAACTCGCAACAAAGCATACCTCAAAATATGCATTTTGAACACATTATCTACCTTTTTGTCATACAGTAAATATGCATGCCAACCAAATAACAAATCATACCCTTCAAGATTTAACAGTCTCCCCTGTGTCAGATTGATCCAATCACTTATAGCTGATAATGCAGCAGCTTCATAATATAATTTAAAATTGGGCATTCTTAGACCACCTCTTTCGCGTGTATCCTGCATGATTTTAAATTTGACCCGTGGCCTTTTCCCTGCCCAAACAAATTTGTTAATACCCTTCTGCCATTCCTCCAAATTTGAATCCTTTTTGAGAATGGGTATCATTTGTCCATCTTGAATACATAACTGTCCATCTTGAATACATAACGGAAGGAGGAAGCTTTAGAGTTCACAAGGTTAATACTGTACAGAACAAAACTCTGACTGAATCTGGATGTGCTGCTTTGGATACCATGGAGTCTCCTCCCAGAAGGTAGCAAGGAAAACAGGTTCCCTACTGAAGCAGTGATGCTTCTAAACCAGACTGTGATGCTGTATGACAGGAGGCTCTTGATCATCCCTCTATAGAAAGTGGTAAGGATAGGGTAGGGGTGTCAAATTGCCGGCCCATGGGCCAGATGCATCATGTGGAAGCCACACTCACCCCACTGCTGGCAAAAACTGTCCCGATACACCGTGCAATGTCATGTGACATCACGAGTTTGACATGTCTGGGATAGGGGAAGGAAGATGTGCTTTTCTCATGCAATGAAGAAAATGCAGGCACTGCTGTGCCCACTTCACCAGTGTCTCTTTGTTGAGCAACCAAGCCAGCCTGCACACCCAGGAATTTGATGCTGGTAACCATCTCCATAGGTGAATCATTAATACACAGAGGAATGTGGCTGTGCCTGCCTATTGGAACAAAATATTGGAATAAAATGACATCATAGTAAATTGAGATGACCTGCTTTTATCTAACAAACCTTTCTGATAGAACTTCTTTAAAAATTATATTCTAAATCCTCCACTACTTAAAATGAAAAGCGTAAAGCTGAAAAATATCCATGGTATTTTCTGTAATTTTATCATCATATGCGGTCATGACTATAGAGCAGGGGTGTCAAACTGCCGCCCCGCGAGCCGGACACGTCGCGATGAAACCGCGCCCATCCCATTGCCACCAATGGGGAAAAAGCTCAGATACGTTGTGCAACGTCATGTGACGTCACGAATTTGACATGTCTGCTATAGAGGAACATCTTTCTCTAGATAACAAAACTTTACTTAGTTCATTCATGCATAACCAATGACTATTGTGTTTGACATTCACTAGGTCTACTACTATAAAGGCAGGCAGCAGTTCTTATTATTTATTAGTGATTTAACATATTCTTGGGAGCAGTGCTGAGGGGGAATAATAAGATTTACAAAAAATACACAGCAGAATGTAGCCAATTATTCAGAAGATATTAACATATATTCTTATTTTTGTTCAAAAAAGAATTCTGAACAAACATGGATGTTTAATGAAGCAATGCTAATTAATTATCCCCTCAAGATCATAATACCTTACTTACTTTGTCTTTTTTCTTCACAATTGGTTATCTTCAAGTTCTTACACATGTTTATTATATGTTACTTTCTCTTCAAGAACAGTATCAATTAATTTTTTATTATGGTCCAGAGACCACAATTGGAGAGTTGGATACAATTTAAAAGTTTAGTAAATGCTCTATGAACAAGTCTTTTTCCCCCTGTATCGTTAGCAACAATAATTAGTCCAGAAGCTCTCCGTTTCGACCTCTTCCATCCATTAGTTTTGTGCTGGTTATCACTTTAACAACTGAAATTTCAGATCTGACACATTGTTATTGTGAAGCATTGTACTGTAAAAGAAAGAAGATGGGGAGAAAAAAAATAGTTTACTTACCAGCCTTTGTTTAATGACTGTTCGAAGTCACAACTGAAAAAAAATCTCTGGAAAAACTGACTTATGACCATTTTTCACATTTAAGACTGTTGCAGCATTCCTGGAGTCACTTGATCAAAATTTGGATGCTTGACAAATGGCATGTATTTATGATGGTTGCAGTATCATGGAGTCATGTGATCACTGTCAGGACCCACCTCAATCCACATCTTAGGAAATAAGAACTCTTGGATGCAAGTTTGTCCAAAAGGAAAATGTTTACTAGGATGGAATCGATTGTGGCAATACAAGACAGAATCCGACAAAGTTACATTTCAATCCTATATAAAGCATTCCCATTTCAGCCCCCTCCCCTCATCCATTTGGTCAGGCTCCCATCATTTGCTTAGGTGTCAGGCCCTTCCGTGGGAAAGGGAACTCTCCTTGGTTTTATTGTTATTGCTTCTTCCTTTTTCAGTTGTAAATGAAGACGTGATCCAGATTTGTCTCTCCCCCTCCCTCCCCCAGTTCAACCGTTTCCCTGTTGTTTGAAGATCGCCTTAAGTAACCATCCTCTCCCCCCCTCTCTCGGAAAGATGGCAGAATCCCCAGAATAAGCACAATGTTCTACCTATACATTGGTGAAATGTGATATACATGGATTCTGACAATCACCTTTTGTGACTTTTTGACAAGCAAAGTCAATGGGGAAGCCAGATTCACTTAATAACTGGGTTACTAACATAACCACTGGAGTGATTCACTTAATGACTGTGACAAGAAAGGTTATAAAGTGAGACAAAACTCAGTTAATAATTGTCTTGTTTAACAATGGAAATTTTAGGCTCAGTTGTGATGGTAAGTCAAGGACTACTTGTACAGGAAATTTTCTATCAGTAATATTCTATACTATCACAAACTTGAATAGCACTAAGAATAATATATTTTCCTCATGGTTTCCCATTTTCCTCACTTTTCTACAATATTTCCATTTAAATCAGCCCATGATAAAGAATTGACCAAGAATTGAAGGAGAGCAGACATGTCAAATTCGTGACATCACGTGACATCGCACAACATATCGGGACGGTTTTGCCATTGCTGGCAATGGGGTGGGCGGAGCTTCTAGATAATGTGTCCGGCTTGCGGGCCGGGAGTTTGACACCCCTGAAGTAGAAGAAGCTAAGAGTAAGATGTTTAATGAAGTGAATATGAAATAACTTGAAACTTCAACACTATGGGAAAGAAAGGAAGGGAGGGATGCAGACAGAGAGGCAGGGAGTGAAGGCGGTTAGTTTTGAACTGCAGAAGAAAGCAAACATTAACAATTTATAAAATCCTAAATAATATTTATGCCTAAGTACATTACTCTCTAGTGAGTGTGACTTGGCATTGGTTTGGTATTCATCCTTCTCTAAATATAAGCAACAATCTTATAGTAGTTATGTGCAAGGTTGCTGGTGGCAATTTCAGTGCCTGCTGGATTCATCTTGATTCTGGATCCTTCCAGACCAAGGTGATCCATACAACAAAGTGCAGATGACATTGCTGCTGAAAGGATTCTTTGTATGTTGGTCTCTGTTGAGATTTAATGACCAGAGTTCCTCTATGGCTATGCTTACTTTGCTTGTTGTATAAGACTGTCTTTCAACTTGGGATGAAGAGGTACAGTATCTACCTATGCCAGCACAACTAAGCAGTTCAGTGTACAGTTTTTTCAGACCATCATTAGCACTAATGATGTTACCTAGTTTGGTAATGAAATGTCTGCAAGAAAACAACCAAGCTCAGAGAACACCGAGTATCCTTCATTTAGTTCTGTTCCAGCCTACAACCGGCCCTGTTTGAATGTCAGGGACAACTACTTTTTATAGTCAACAGGCTGGAAGAACCCAACCAAATTTATTTACAAAGAAATCAAAAGTTCAAACAAGAGTTAAACCAAAAGTTCAAACAAGAGTTAAACAGGAATAACAGACCAGGACTTTAGCAGAAGATCTTCAAACGGTTGCCTTCAGCAACCAGCACCTCTCACACCTTTCCCTTTTATCAGCAGTCCCAAGGCGTGGCTTCTCATTGCCTTCTCTTCCTCTCACTGAGGTGCCTCATTGCCTTTCTCTGTTCTGCTCTGCTGAATTGCCTCCTGCTCCTAGCATCCCTGAATAGATCTAGCTTTGAATCATCTACATCCAATACCTTGTGCTCACACGGCTGAGTCTGATGAGGAACATGATGGGAGGGGCCAGGCTGAGAGTCCTGCAGTGCATCAGAACCTCTCTCTGACACCAAAGGCTCTCCAAACCCCTCCTCCTCCTCCTCTTCAGAATAATCAGACTCAGCTGCCAGTAGCACAGGCTGACGCTGAATCACAACACATTTCAAGCCCGAGCTAAAACATTCTCTTCTAATATAAGATGTATGTACTATATTTTGACTGGACACATTTTTACCTGAAATGATATGAGATTGTTCAGTAGGCCCTAAAAGATCAACACTTTATGTTTGCATGAATGATGTAGGAAATACTGTTTAACTTTGGCCTGCTGAAAATAATGTGCAATCTAGTAAAGAGATGTATAGTCTAGCCTACTCTGCTATGCTGGTAGGTTCATTATCAAACAGCATCAGGAATGCAATCATTTGAATAAAATCTGGTGGCCTTTGATCATCACACTACTTGCAGTTGAATAGTTGCTTCAATAATTTCAGACTGTGTTTGAAAATAGTCAATCAAGATTCAATAGCAGTGGTTGTCTATGATTGCCAGGATCATCCCTGAGAATAATAGATGCTTAGTGCTTTCTGCTATCCTGTCCCTTATAATGGATTCAGAAACTTGAATGTGAGCATAAGATGTTCCCATGCCATATTGATCTTGGGCCTGCCAGTTGCTTTCTTTAACATGATGTGTTTATGCTGGTTCCTCTGAATTACTTCACTTCTGGGATCTAATTAAGGAGAATGCAGCTGCAGCTCCTTTTCGTAACATACAATTTTAGCCTCTAGGTTGCTAATCGAAGCATATGGCTGGCTAGGCTCAGCCCCCAAAAATCTCTTTTTTAGCACTTTCCCCCCAAGATGCAGAACAAGAAATTACTAGTTTACTATCTAAACTTTGTGTTTCTTCCAACTTAGCAAAAGCCATTTGTTGTTGTTGTTAGTTGTGAAGTCGTGTCTGACCCATCGTGACCCATGGACAATGTTTCTACAAGCCATCTGTCCTCCACCATCTTCTGGAGACCTTTTAAGCTCACACCTACTGCTTCAGTGACTCCATCCATCCACCTCATTCTCTGTCGTTCCCTTCTTCTCTTGCCCTCAATCTTTCCCAGCATTAGGCTCTTCTGCAGTGAGTCCTTCCTTCTTATTAGGTGGCCAAAGTATTTGAGTTTCAACTTCAGGATCTGGCCTTCTAAAGAGCAGTCAGGGTTGATCTCCTCTAGGACTGACCAGTTTGATCACCTTGCAGTCCAAGGGACTCTGGTAGTTCTCGATCCACATACTGCTGGAGTTTAGCTTGTAGGATTTTAAGCATAATTTTACTAACATATGAAATGAGTGCAATGGTGCAATAGTTTGAACATTCTTTGGCACTGTCTTTCTTTGGAATTGGAATGTAAACTGATCTTTTCCAATCCTGTGGCCACTGTTGAGTTTTCCAAATTTGCTGGCAAGTTGAGTGTAGCACTTTTACTGCATTGTCTTTTAAGATTTTGAATAGCTCAGCTGGAATACTGTCACCTCCACTAGCTTTGTTGTTGCTCAGCTTTCCTAAGGCCCATTTCACTTAACATTCTAGGATGTCTGACTTGAGGTCAGTGACCACCTCATTGTGGTTATCAGGGATGTTAAGCTTGTTCTTGTATAGTTCTTCTGTGTAATTTTGCCACCTCTTCTTAATCTCCTCTGCCTCTGTTATGTCCCTGCCATTTTGGTCCTTTATCATGCCCCTTTTGCATGAAACATTTCTTTCATCTCTCCAATTTTCTTGAAGAGATCTCTAGTCCTCCCTATTCTATTGTTTTCTTCTATTTCTTTGCACTGTTCATTTAAGAAGGCATTCTTATCTCTTCTAGCTATTCTCTAGAATTCTGCATTCAATTGGGTGTATCTTTCTTTTTCTCCCTTGCCATTAACTTCCCTCCTTTCCTCAGCTATTTGCAAAGCTTCCTCAGACAGCCATTTTGCTTTCTTGCATTTCTTTTTCTTTGGGATGGTTTTAGTTGCTACCTGTTGTACAATGTTGCAAACCTCCATCCATAGTTCTTCAGGCACTCTATCTATCAGATCTAATTCGTTAAATCTATTTATCACCTCTACTGTATATTCATCAGGGATATGGTTTAGTTCATACATCAGTGGCCTAGTGCTTTTCCCTACTTTCTTCAGTTTAAGCCTAAATTTTGCAACGAGAAGCTCATGGTCTGAGCCACAGTCAGCTCCTGGTCTTGTTTTCATTGACTGTATAGAGCTTCTCCATCTTTGGCTGCAAAGCACATAGTCAATCTGATTTCTGTGTTGACCGTCTGGTGATGTCCATGTGTAGAGCTGTCTCTTGGGTTATTGGAAAAGAGTGTATGCTATGACCATCGTATTCTCTTGACAAAATTCTGTAAGCCTTCGCCCTGCTTCATTTTGTACTCTAAGGCCAAACTTTCCTATTATTCCAGTTATATTTTGGCTTCTTACTTTAGCATTCCAATCCCCCATGATGATAAGAACATCATTTTTTGGTGTTAGTTCTATAAGGTGCTGTAGGGCTTCATAGACCCACTCAATTTCATCCTCTTCAGCACTTGTGGTTGGAGCATAGACCTGGACTACTGTGAATATTGAATGGTTTGCCTTGGATTCGAACTGAGATCATTCTGTCATTTTGGGGATTGTATCCCAGTATTGCTTTTCCTACTTTTTATTGACTATGAGGGCTACTCCATTTCTTCTGTGGGATTCTTGCCTGCAGTAGTGTATCTGATGGTCATCTGAATTAAATTCACCCATTCCTGTCCATTTTAGTTTGCTGATTCCTAAGATGTCGATGTTCAGTATTCTCTTGTTTGACCATGTCCAGCTTTCCTTGATTCATGGATCTTACATTCCAGGTTCCTATGGAGAAAAAATCTTTAAGCATCGGACTTTCCTTTCACCACGAGATACATCCACAGCTCAGCGTCCTTTCGGCTTTGGCCCAGTCGCTTCATTCTTTCTGGTGCTACTAGTACTAGCCTTCTGCTCTTCCCCAGTAGCATATTGGATGCCTTCTGACCTGAGGGGCTCATCTTCCAGTGATATATCTTTTTTTTCCTTTTGGTACTGTCCATGGTGTTTTCATGGCAAAGATACTGGAGTGGGTTACCATTTCCTTCTCCAGTGGATCACTGGAAAACTCTCTGCTATGACCTATCCATCTTGGGTGGCCCTGCATGGAATAGCTCATAGCTTCATTGAATTATGCATGCCCCTTTGCCACGACCAGGCACTAATCCATGAAGGGCAGCAAAAGTCATACAAATATACAATGCAATTAAAGTCAAAATTAAATTAATGTCATCGTTTTACCATTTTCCTAAATACTGAGGCCAATATCCATTCTTGGTAAAATGTTTGTTGTTTGGAAGCACAGAGCAGAAGGCCTCTACAACGATCAGGTTTTGATCCTGTGAATTTCAGTTATGTGGCCTCCTCCTCCTCCTCCTCCCTCTATTTGTAACTACCAACCAGCATTATGGTGCTATTACCACACTGTGCTACTTCCACTGCAGAAATATAATTCAAAGGATTAATTCCCCCCAAACAAATAAAGGTGTGTTTTTTTTAATGGCAGCAGATTATCACCTTGGAAAGAATTGTGAATGGGAGAGATACTCCCCTTCTTTCATAACATCCTTTGTTCCATGCTTGAAACTCAATTCTTGAAACTGTTTTGAGCATGGAACACCGAGAATAGCTTTTTTAAACAGTTTGCACTCTTGTTATAACTATGTCACAAAAAACAGAAAATCAATTTATCTGAATCAAAAGCATGACTGTTCTTGAATGTGATGTTTTGCCAAACATCACAGTGAAAGGGAATGAGTTCATGTTTACCAGAATCAGATCTAAGGCATACAAAGTTTGTCTATAAATATGGCATCGAAACCAAAATTACTTGAACTAAGAAGTGATGTAGTCATCAGTTTATTTATTTATTTATTTATTGAAGAAGATACAAAGCTGACTCAATTGCAGAAGCTAGAAGCTAGTAACAGTTTTCCAAATTCCAATTCATATTTATAATTGCTATTCAGTTCCGAGATGAGGATATGAATTGCTTTTTATATCACTTTGCCTCATGAAATGCAGTCATGTAAGTTTTGCTGGGGGACGGTAATTTGCATCCAGCCTCACAAGCTTCATTTGATCCTGAGATTCACAAATTAATGCTCCACTCTATTAAATTAGATCTTCCTAATTTTCAAGCTGGTGAAATTTTAGAATAAACAATGGTGTCAAACTGTTTCATTTGAGCTGCTTCACTTGTGCAGGCAAACAAGGCAGCTGCAAAAATTGAAGGATAGAAATGCAATAAGGTTATGTCTAAGATGCTTAAGATCTCTCACCTTCCCACGCTTTATCTTCCCCACCCCTGAACCTGTCTTTTTTTGAATTCAGACCCTCTGAATGCCATGATGCACACACTATCTGTAAAATCCAAGGGTCCCTGAGGCCTTTACAAAAACCACCAAACTGTAATGTAATGTGACAGAAAGGGCTAAGCTTTAAATGAGCATTACAAGCTATATTAAGTTTGATCAGCTACTAATATTTGTCTTGTTCTTATTCAGTTCTTTGACCAAATCCCACCTGCCATTTGAAATGTAATCCTGCAAACATTTTTAAGAGACTAAATACATTGTGACCCTTAAAATTTGCATAGCCTGGTGTTCAATTAATGAGAGGCAAAGCTGAAAGATGACAAAATTCTGATGTGGCAGAATAAGCTACATCACTTGCTGGGATTTATTTAGTTATAATCATAAGATAAATGAAGTTATTTATTTTATAGTCTTTAAAGATCTTTTAGTTCAATCCCCTGCTTGGTGCAGAATACATTATCTTTTTCAATTCTGTTTGAAAACCTACATGGGAAGGGACCACTAAGCAGATTCTTCAATTTGTGAACAGCACTTATAAGGCTGTTGGAACTGCAATATTCAAGATAACTAGTATACATATCAGCAAAACTGCTAACTTTTTTGTTAGCTAAATGCTTGTAATCCATAATCAACAGCCTTAGCTATGTCCTATTAAAATGACTTTCTTTGTATTCCTCCTGTTTCTCCTTGTTTTTAAGTTCACCTCTTTTTCTTTCTCTTGCTCCTAATTCATATTATTTCTCCTATAGCTATTCTCTTTTGTAAGATAAAAATACCCTGTTCCTTTATCCATTTCTTATTGGGCTTGGATTCCATTGATTTTATCATCCTGGTATTTTGAATCTATTCTAATTTCTCCGTTTCCTTCTTACCTTTCATCTGTAGTGCCCAAGACTAAACATATGTAGTCTAGAAGACAATGGATATATGCCACATATTAGAAAACATTAAAAATGATATTATCGACCAACTATCTAACATTGTATGTTGTTGTATTATTTCAGAATAATCAACCAGTTTCCATTTCTTTTGACTGTACAATTATATCATAGACTACAACTTGAAATTTAGATACCAAGAAAGAGCATTTTACTATTTTTATTTATTTATTCCTGGATGGCATTTTGCCCCAAGAAATTCACTGCTCTAAAATTCAAATGCCAAAATATATACTTCCTTCCCTGTGCAAGGCTTATAAAAATACATAGTTGTATGTCAATCTTATCTTATTTTTATGAGGTTATTTAAACATTTCCTTCCTTCCTTCCTTCCTTCCTTCCTTCCTTCCTTCCTTCCTTCCTTCCTTCCTTC
>JAKJMR010000392.1:336927-360239 GCA_024449315.1 Daboia siamensis
GAAAAATATTGGATGTGAACTATGGGTCATATAAAAAAAATCAGGGAATGTTAAATGATACTTGATAGGTGGCATTATAATCTGACTGCTACATGTGGTTAACCATCATGTGAACTCCAGTTCAGAGAGGAATATATTGTAAGGCAGCATTGGTTAGGTGCTACAAATTCATTTTCAGTAATACAAAGATAGTAAGTTAAGAAATTATCTGAAGACTAATTGGTAGGGTCCATCCTAAGTAGAATTCTTCATTTGGGTTTGCTAGAAACTTGCCACTGATTATGGCAAGGCAAGGAGATCTGGAAGATGTGTTTACTTGATTTCTTAAGCTAGAATTAGACATTAGTCCAAAACCCAGTCATACATGTTATGACAAGTACAGGAGAAAATGAAAACAGAGTCAGCACAACTTACTGTAACCTGCAGCTAACTCAAAAGCTAACAACCAGTAAATTTGGGCTACAACTTCATTAGGATTGGTCAAAACTGTTTGATAGTGAAAGAATAGCTGATTGGTTATACTTGAATTTGCAAATGTTCATTTTATAATATACCTGTTTTATTTTCTGCAATGAAATCATGCTTAGCATGGAACCACTAACCCAGGATGCAAATCTAGAGAAGTGCACTACTAATATGTACTTTTGTTTTGAGATGAGACAGTGTAGACAGACAAATGGTTTAAGGAGATCAATAGTCACACCATATTTCATGCAGGTGAGTATGAGGCTGGCTGTGGGAACTTATTTAAAACTACATTTTATTATGGACTTCCCCTGCTGCAATAAACACCATGCCCTTAGATACATTTTTGTTTAAATATCATCAGGTATAGCTGGAGCTATACTTAAAAAATGGAATTTATCCTAAGGCTTAAGAAGAAAAGGTTTACTACTCTTGTCCTAAGTAATCAAAGATCTGTTTCATTGGGTTTTTTTTCCAGGCTATTTTAGCCATTAAGGGAGCAAATGAAACAAGGTACAGTCTTCTATCATGTTGCCAAATGCTATTTTCATGAGCGCACTGATCCAGAACATGCTACTTGGCAGTAAATCCCATCGATTTCAGCTAACAGGGTTTGGTTGAGAACATGAATCACCACTCAGAGTGTGGATAAATGTGCACAAATAAGCTCAAAGAAAAAGGTTGTAAAGTGGAGTGATTCCTAGGAAATTGCTCCAGGCTATTTGAAAAAAAGTACCTTTTTATACATAAGCCCTTCGGACAAAGCTCCACAAAGGTTATTATGAAGGATCTATAATTTACCCTGAGGCTGCTCTTAAAATAAATAAACAAACAAACAAATGAATCAATAAAGTACAGAGCCCCAGTCAAGCATTGTGCCCTGTTTTTGAGTAATTGATTGAGAAATCATGTTTTCAAGAACTAGCATAAAGTATTTTGCAAGATCTGGTTTCCCAGACTTTAATCTTTTGTGCAGAAAAACCACATTTTTGCAACATGTTTGAAATGTAACCTAAGCCGTATTAGTGTTTGTAGCCTGTATTCTTATATAGAACTGCAGCACATGTGTTCTTGCAATACTTTTCCATCCTTGTGGTCGGTCTTAATGCTAGAAAATAAATATTTGTATAGAAAATAACAAACAATTTGTGTCCATATAAAATATATGTGCTCATAATATAGCATTGATGGAATGTCACTCATTTTGGACCAGAGAGATGCTCTTTCCTACCTCTTCATTTATTTCATGCCACAATTGCTGAGTGGAAAAGAGATAGGAAGTGTTGGTTGCCTCTGTGGATCCTTTCCATAGTCAGTATCACAACTCTCTTAATAATGGCAATTACCATTATGATTACATCTAGTTGCATTTTTAACTATGTCAAGGTAATGATTTAACAGCTAAACAGCTTATATAATGATGTAATGTAATATAAGGTGGATGATGCAGGGTCTGTGTCTCTTTAAGAGCAAGCAGGGTCTGTAACCCTTTAAGAGCCTGAGTATAAAAGGGAAGGCTTTTGCAGGAGTGTCTCTCTCTCTCGTCCGTTTCTTACTGTAATTACTGTGTGTTGGATTCTCCTTAGCGTCATGTTGGATTTATCTTTTACAAACTTCCACCCATTGCTTCTTGTCATGCCTTCAGATTCTTTGGAGAATAAATCAATCACCTTTCCTCTGTGATAGCTCTCAAGCAGTGGAAGAAAGCTACCATATTACCCATAAGCCCCTTCTTTGTTAGACTATACAAAGCTAGTTCTCTTAGCTATTCATTGTATGATTAGTGTCCACACCCCTTATCTTTTTTATGGTCTTCTTATTTTGTATTATGGTGACCAGAACTGGATGCAGTTTTCCAAGTGTGGCTTCACTAGTGCAATATGGAATGGTACAGTCACTTCTTGTGCTCTTGATGCTAGCTTTCTATTGATGCAGCCAGGACTGCATTGGCTATTTTGGCAGCTCCAGCACATTGCTGGCTCATATTTAAGTGGTGGTCCACCAGGACACTAGATACATCTGTTGAGACAGGTACTTATTCTGTATCAATGCATTTGGCTTTTCCTGTATAAGTGCAGGAACTGCATTTTCTTGGCTAAGCCCAATATTCAAATCCATTCCTGATTCCTTTTTGTCTTCCTTGCTCCTTTCTGGGACCATAGAATATCACTTTGACTCAACTGCTTATTATTGCTAGATTCTGAACACAAGCAATGTATTATTCCCTTAAATAAAGTGATTTTATAACACAGGGCTGGGTCAGAAGCATATACATTTACCATAACTAATTTCTGATTACTGTAATTAATTTCTGATAGCCATCAGGCACCCATGATTACCCAGTATAATATCCTCATAATATCAGTTTTGCATCTTTGCCCCTCACCATGCTGGAGACACTGTAGATGCCTTAATTCACTGTTTGGTTTTGTTAGGCACTGAAAGGGACAAAGCAATCAGGATGAATTCCAATAAATTGCTGTGCAAAAAAAAAATGAGGCATAATGGTTACCCCAATATTAGCTCTGGATAAGTTTGTACTTTCCCTAAAGGATCAATCTCTTGAGACTTCTGAACAGATGGCTAGGATAGTCTATATGGCTATGGCAGCTTTCATCCAGCTTTAGCAATAGCAATAGCAATAGCACTTAGACTTATATACCACTTCACAGTGCTTTACAGCCCTCTCTAAGCAGTTTCCAGAGTCAGCCTATTGCTCCTAATAATTTAGATCCTCATTTTACCGACTTCAGAAGGATGGAAGGTTGAGTCAACATTGAGCCGGTGAAGGGTTGTTGTTTTTTTCAACATTAATGCTTGGTGTTTTGTTGGCTTTACTATTTTTTTTTACAGTTTTTAAACTTATTGAGTCTTTTGCTGAGTTTTGAGATGGAGGTGTTTATATAATTTGCTTATATTTGTAATACATTTTGTAAGTCACCTTGATTCATTGAATTGATAAGACAAATGAATAAATAAGTATTGTCACACATGCCATCTTTCAAGCTGTGATGGAGGTCAGTGAACCTCTGTGAAGATAGCCTGGGCATCTAACAAGACTTTCATAATATTGATGAAAAAGTAAGGCACACAAATCTTGTGTTAAAAGTTCTGTTCATTGATGCATCTGTTCTTCTACCCCAACAATAATAATAACAATAACAATAACAACAACAACAACAACAACAACAATAATAATAATAATAATAATAATAATAATAATAATAATAATAATAATAATATGTCAGAATCCATTTATATCACATTCATAAATGTATGTTTAAAACATTATCCCCCCCCCCCATTGGATTCTGCCATCTCCCAAGGAAGGAGGCGCGCATGTGCATTCAGCCTGCCTTAGGTTATTTCAAAGACCAAGGGAAACCTTTTGAACTGGGGGAATAAAAGGGAGGGTTAGGGAAGAAGGCATCTGGCCTGTGTCTCCATTTGAATCTGTAGAGAAAGAAGGCAATAACCATAAAGATTCGAAGTTCCCTTTTTCCCACGAAAGGGATGACATGAAGTAAAATGATGGGAGGGTGACCAAATGGGGTTGAGGAAGGGGGTTGAACCGGGAACTCTTTATAAAGTTTCAATTTGTAAAACAATACCAAGTACTGTCTTGTATTCCCACAACCAAGCATGTCCTAGTAAAAATTCCTTTTGGACTAGAACTGACTCCAAGAGTTTTTGTTTTCCTAAGACGTGGATTGGGGTGGGTCCTGACAGTAGACAGGACTTGCACTGAAAGTCAGCCTGGAAGGGAGAAACCTTACCGGGGGACTTTGCAATAAATACTATGTCTGGCGACAAAGCAAGAGAGGAGGGAAGCCCCATGGAGATGGAGTCTTCCCCCCGAATGGAATCCCAGAGACGATGGGAAACTGAAGCGGCATATTTCCCTGGGGAAGAAGCGGTGGAGCAGCACAACCAAAAACCCCAGTGGTCAATGGGTGTTGGAAGGAAAAATGAGTGGGAAAAGGCATCGGGAGAAGTGATCCTGAGATGGAGCGACCACCAACTGGAATGGAGGCAAGAGATGGAGAGCTCTCTGCACACCAGTGAGGAGGAGTGGATCCTGGAAAAAGCTATTGACCTGATGAAAGCAACCCTGAGCTCACTAAGGGAGGAGATAGCTGAAAACCGCAATTGAGGCAGCATCCCCAGTGACAAAACCCGCATCCGAATTTTGCAATCCGGCCTGGATGGACAGCCTGCAGACTGGGTGGTGAACCTACATGACTCCAACACCCCAGAACTCAATGATTTCAACCAGTTCATGGCATCCTTGAGGCGGCATTTTGAAGATCCCTTGGCTGATCGCAAAGCCCGGGAGAGAATCAAAACAGTCAGGCAGGGCAGACGGCCGGTGGCTGAATACACCCAAGAATTCCGAGCCATTGCCAGCAAGCTGAACTGGCCAGAAGACATCCTCCTTAACCATTTCAAAGATGGGCTAAACTATGACCTGTATGATGCTTGCCTGCCTCAAGGAGACCCACACCATCTTGACGACTGGTATGTCCTGGCAGAGGAGGGGGAGATAGACCTATTGAAGAGACACCATCGGGGGAAACCATGGGGTGGCCCTCCAACTGAGCAAACACACAAGAGGGAGAACCCACTGCCCACAGCTAAAAATTCAACAGGCTGTTTCAAATGCGGGAGAGAGGGTCACCGCGCCGCAGAATGCTACTCAAAAAACCCCCAGTGTAAAGCAGAGTCATCACCCTCCAAGAAACTAGGGAAACTGCAAGGCAACCCAAAAGAATCTTCCATGAAGGGGACAGGGGCTGTAGAGTCCACAATTCCTGCCAGGAACTGGGATTGGACTCTGGCCTACACCGCAGGGGTAGTGGACACCTCAGAAGACAGCTCAGAGGGACAACCATTGGTAAGTGGACCCCTTCCACCTATACTTAAGACAGTGACTATATTAGCTTCCTCTATACCTAAAGCCATCGAAATAAAAGCTCTGATAGACTCTGGTTGTATCCACTGCCTCATCAGCCCAACGCTGGTGGAGAGATTGAGCATCCCAGTGAGGAGACTAAAACAACCAATCTCCTTTAGTCAATTAGATGGATCAATAGCAGGGGGGGACCAGCTACCCTAGCCACTTTACCAATTCATCTGTCCCTGGGTTCTCATGAGGAAGACATAAAGTTTATAGTGGCCCTAGGCATGGAATGCCCAATGATTTTAGGACTGGAATGGCTGAAGAAATGGAGTCCTTCGGGAAAGGACGGTATATAAATGTAATAAAATAAAATAAAATAAATAAATAACCTCAGGATAAACTGGAGGACAGCAGAATTCAACTTCCCAAAAGGGGAGCAGGAAAACATAACCCCCCCAAAGCACCGCCCACAACCCGAAGGGAGGAGACAGCAGCAGTGGGGAAAGAGAAGGGGTTACCAGAGATACTGGAGGAATACAGGGACCTTGCTGAGGTTTTCAGTGAGGAGTGGGCAGATGAGCTTCCCCCCCCCCCACCCCACAGACTGCACCATAGAATTCAAACCCGGGGCAAAACTCCCAAAACCCAGGATGTATGCCATGAGCCCAAGGGAAATGGCAGAAATGGAAAGATTCATAAAGAAAAACTTAGAAAGAGGGTTCATCGAGCCTGCCAAACCCAAAGTGGCAGCCCCAGTCCTGTTCAGGGAGAAGAAAGATGGTTCTTTCCATTTGTGTGTAGATTACAGAAATCTGAACACAATTAGTGAATGTAATCTGTACCCTCTACCCCTAATGAAGGATATGCTATCCCACCTATTGAAAGGAAGGATTTTTACTAAACTACATCTGAGGGAAGCATATTACCGTATTAGGATTAAGGAAGGAGACGAATGGAAGACTGCATTCAACTGCCCAATTGGGTGCTACCAATTCAAAGTATTGCCATTCAGACTGCAAGGGGCCCCTGCAGTTTTTATGCAATTAATTAATGATGTGCTAAGGGAGCACCTATATAAGGGGGTCCTGGTTTACCTGGATGCCATTCTTATCTTCACGGAGACCAAAGAGGAACATATCAAACTAGTCAGAGCAGTCCTGAAAAAGTTGCGAGCTGCCCACTTATATGCTAAATTATCAAAGTGTGAATTCTATCAGGAAAAAATCGACTACCTGGGATATCGCATATCTTCAGAGGGCATCGAAATGGATCCTGAGAAGGTCAGGGCAGTATTAGAGTGGGCACCCCCCCCCCCGCACACGGAAGCAATTGCAAAGTTTCCTGGGGTTTGCAAATTTCTACCACCAATTCATCCCCATATTTGGCCAAATAGCCACGCCCCTCACAAACTTGTTGAAAACGAAGGGGGGAGGGTCCCCTGTGAAATCCAGCCAGCCTCTAAAATGGACAATGGAATGTCAAGCAGCATTTGAGAGGCTAAAGAGACTCTTTTCTGCTGAACCTGTACTAAAACACCCAGATCCCGACAAACCTTTTGTAATACAGGCAGATGTGAGCAATGTAGCAGTCGGAGCCGTATTATTACAGGAAAATGATGAGGGGACGTTGCAATCTTGCACATATACATACAGAAAATTCACAGAAACAAAACAACGGTGGCCAATAAGGGAGAAGGAAGCATTCTCATTAAGGTGGTCATTATTAACATGGTGCCAATTTTTGGAAGGGAATAAAATACCTTTCCAGGTCTGGACAGACCACAAAAATTTACAAGCACTAAAGACACCCAGGAAACTCACTCCTAAGCAAGCCCACTGGTCCCAACACTTTCACCGATTCAATTTCACTCTCAAACACTTGCTGGGGGGGAAGAACTTCCTGGCAGAAACATTATCTCGCATGCCCCAATATAACACACGAGTAACTGACTTTAAACCACTTGTACCGGAACAACAACTGGCAGCACCAGTCACCACCAGGGCACAAGTGAAAATGAAGCCGGAAGTGGATAGCCAAACCGGAATAGAATTTCAAAAGTCCTTGGAAAGCGATGAATGGTTTCAGAAAAATAGGCATGTGTGCACAATTAAAGATGGGCTACCTTGGGTGGGTGAGAGGTTATACATACCTACCACCCAGATGATCAATTTCATGCAACTGTGCCATGATACAAAATCAGCAGGACATTTCGGGTTTGTAAAAACATTACTCTTAACTAAAAGGCAATTTTGGTGGCCATCTATGAAAAAAAGACATAGAAAGCTATGTGAGCAGTTGTCAAATTTGCGCGATGGCTAAGAGGTTGCAAGGGAAATCGCCAGGACTGTTACAACCAGTGGCGAATCCCTCAGCCCCATGGAAAGAAATAGCCATGGACTTTATCGTAAAACTACCAGAAAGCAATGGAAACACCATCGTCTGGACTGTCACAGATCTGTTCTCTAAGCAAGTACATTTCATACCTTGCCAAAAAATTCCAACTGCAAAAGCATTAGCAAAACTTTTTGTACAGCATATTTACAGATTGCATGGGGCACCACTACACACCATATCTGACAGAGTGGTGCAATTTACCTTGGCATTTTGGAAGGAATTTTTATCCCTGCTAGGAACTACCCAAGGATTGACTTCTAGTCATCATCCTCAAGCTAACGGGCAATGTGAAAGATCTAACGCAGTACTTGAGCAGTATTTGAGATGTTATGTAAATTTTCAGCAAGAAAACTGGACGGACCTACTGCCTTTCGCAGTAGTGGCATATAATAATGCAGTCCACTCCAGCACAGGTTACACTCCTTTTCAAATAGCTACAGGCCAAAGCTTCAACTCCATACCTGAACTAACCCCAAAAGAACTGGTAATTCCAGAACTAAAGGAATGGATTACTCAATTACAATAAAAGGTAAAGGTAAAGTTTCCCCCGCACATGAGTGCTAGTCACTTCCAACTCTAGGGGCCGGTGCTCATCTCCAATTCAAAGCCGAAGAGCCAGCGCTTGTCCAAGGATGTCTCCGTGGTCATGTGGCCAGCATGACTAGACGCCAAAGGTGCACGGAACACTGTTACCTTCCCACCGTAGTGGTCCCTATTTTTCTACTTGCATTTTTACGTGTTTTTGAACTGCTAGGTTGGCAGAAGCTGGGACAAGTAACAGGCGCTCACTCTGTTATGCGGCACTCGGAATTCGATCTGACAAACTGCCGACCTTCTGATCGACGAGCTCAGTGTCCTGGCCTATTGTCAGAAGAGCGTTAACAGATGCTAGACTAGCATACAAAACACAGACAGGAAAAGAGCCGATCCCACACCGTTCAAAGTGGGAGAGATGGTATATCTGTCCACAAAATACCTTCAATCACTCCAACCCTGTAAAAAACTAGGACCAAAATATATTGGACCTTTTCCAATTAAAAGAATCATAAACCTAGTAACAGTTGAATTAGGACTACCTAAAAATCTTAGACAAATACACCCAATCTTTTACTGCAGCCTAATAAAGAGAGAACAACAATCTCCCCTATGAACAAAAATCCCACCACCACCATCTTTCATCATGGTGGAAGGTGAACAACATTTTGAGGTGAAAGAAATTTTGGATTCCAGAAAACATCATGGAATGATCCAAAATTTAGTGGCTTGGAAACACCTCCCCTCCTCAGAAAATGAATGGGTCAACAAATGCCATGTTAAAGCACCAAAGCTGCTTAAGAGATTTCATACAGAATATCCGAACAAACCGGGTTAACATTTATATATATGTTTTTTTTGTTTTTTTTTTCTTTTCTTTCCGTACAGATGGACATATCTTTCTTTTAAGGAGAGTGGACTGTCAGAATCCATTTATATCACATTCATAAATGTATGTTTAAAACATTATTCCCCCCCCCCCCATGGATTCTGCCATCTCCCGAGGAAGGAGGCGCGCATGTGGATTCAGCCTGCCTTAGGTTATTTCAAAAACCAAGGGAAACCTTTTGAACTGGGGGAACAAAAGGGAGGGTTAGGGAAGAAGGCATCTGGCCTGTGTCTCCATTTGAATCTGTAGAGGAAGAAGGCAATAACCATAAAGATTCGAAGTTCCCTTTTTCCCATGAAAGGGATGACACAAAGTAAAATGGTGGGGGGGCTGACCAAATGGGGTTGAGGGAAGCGGGGTTGAACCGGGAACTCTTTATAAAGTTTCAATTTATAAAACAATACCAAGTCCTGTCTTGTATTCCCACAACCAAGCATGTCCTAGTAAAAATTCCTTTTGGACTAGACCTGACTCCAAGAGTTTTTGTTTTCCTAAGACGTGGATTGGGGTAGGTCCTGACATCATCATCATCATCGTAATAATAATAATGATGATGATGATGATGATGATGATGATGATGTTAGCTGCAGAATATTTTAATGGGGGGAAAAATGAAGGGCTAATCTAAGCCAATAATCTAATTGAAACAAAGTTACACTTTTCAGTGTGTTTAGCCCCTGCAAAAAGAGACACTTTCACGTGTGATGGAAGAAGTAAGATAAGACTAGAGTTGGAGAAGCAATCAAGCCACAACAGTTTTATCTAATTTCAGATAACACATTACATAATGAGAATTTGAATAATAACCCTGGTTGGAATCCTACAATTCTTTAGTAAGATTTGTATTTAGAAGCATGTACATGCATGAGTAGAATTCCTAAAACTGTATGCAAGAGTATGTCCAAAAGGATATGCAAAATTTGAGAAATTTACATGCTGTAAAACAAATTCCTGCATTTCATATATTCTCCAATACAGGAAGAGAATGGAAGGAAAGAGAAGAGAAAATCTTAAAACTCTCCCAAGCTGATGAAAGCCAAACAAAGACAGTAAGAGAAGCAAAGAGGAATTTCTTGCTAATGATACCTACGCTACTTGCATTGTCCATAATAATCAGTAAAATTTTAAAAGGTACAAAGTGTCAATGCTTTATATATGATTGTGACTATTACTAAGCATAGTTGAATTGTTTTATTTATGGAGAATCAATCAAATTCATTCATCATTTTAGAGAATTGTTCTGTCAGACTTTGAGAACCACTGGTTTAATTTATTAGCTATACATAATTAGCTCAAGCCAAATCTGAAAGGCAGTGGAGATTTGAATGTTTTCTCATGCTTTGAAAGCAATAGAATTTCTGTGAAAAAGATCTGTGTATATTTTTGTTACTCTTATATAGTATATCTTTTTAATGACTGCAACAGGCACACAGCGTAGAGTATATCTCCATACTGTTTGCATAAGCAGAACTCAATCACAATGAAAGTTTTAACATGCAACATGCAGCGATAATAAAACCATAAGCTCAGTGGAGCTTCAGCCCAGTTGCCTTGGCAACAATCCCCTCAACTCAGAAGTAGGGGAACGAGAGGAACTCCTTATAATTAATGATGTCATCACCTAGTGTATGATCGCCATATGCACTGTGGGTGATCTGAACTAATGAGAAGCATCTAGAAGGAAACCCTTTTATTTAGATAGGTTTTTAAAATTCAAAATTAGTAGTAGAAATAAGTAAACAATATCAGTAAACAGGTTTATAAATAAGCAGTGAAAGACATTTTTGACCGAATTCTTGCATGCACCTCTTCCGAACAACAACAATAAATGAACCTGAGAATTCACTGCAGTTTTGATCAACATCTTCCAAGGTTTTACACTGCAGTTGTTCTGGTCTTGATCAAGAAAAGGTTTCAAAAACATTAACCAGGGGATAGATGGAAATGAAAAAGAAACATCCTCACCCTGTGCTTCAGAATGACGCATCAGTGATTTATGTGAAGCTAACTAATAAAACATAAATACTAGTGAACTTTCTATACTACCAAAATCTCCTTCAAATAGTAAGATATGATGGATAAAGAGAGAAAAAAAAAACAGCTCCTGGATTTAATTATATTCCCAGATTTTTAAAGTATGATGTATTTTACAATAATTATAAGGACACTCTCCAATGTCTTTTCTTTAGCCTTCTTGCTCTGCAAGGGAAAGTATATAAAAGTATATAAGTGTTTGATTTATCCACCCAAAACTTCACTTCACTTTCAAGCCAGTACTACTTGCATTTAGGTTTTAGCCATCTTTTTTTTTCTTTTTCCTTTATTTTTAGCTATTTATCTACTTTAAAAAAAAACACATAACATTCTCTTCTTGATTTTTGTCTCTAAAACTTTAAAGTTACAAAACAGATTTGACTGGGCAACAGTGACAGCAAAAGGCATCATCTCTATTCTCATTTTCATTATTGATGTTATGATAGGTTGCACAGTCAACCAGATGTTTGGCATTTTTATCCACCGGTTCTTTCCAAGGATCTGTGATTGCAGATGTTGTTTGATGTTGTTTAAGTTTCATTGCAGCATGTAAACTACTCCAAGCAAAGCTGCCTTTTGTAATTGACTGATATTGATATTGGTGCTTCAGTATGCTTAAGCATATTTCCACTGATACTATCTTTGCTTTCTTTTGCCACAGTCATTCTACTACTATTTCCAGATCTTTGAATTTTGTGATTTTCTCCAGTTCTTCTGCTGTTTCCATATACTGGAGATACTGGTTTCTGGATGGAAACCTGAGCTCTTGGAAGAACAGTAGGGTGTAAATTGAATGAATGAATGAATGAAGAGTGCAAAGAATTATTTTAAACTTTTTAATGCTACAGATTCCCCTCTACAATCTGAATAAGGTTGTAAGACAAAGTAAGACAACATTTACCAAATAATCTGATAGTTTGTTAAACTTTGTCTAAACCTACGCTAAAAGGTTACATTCTGCTCTGCATTATTGCAGTGTTAGTTGGTTAAAACAGTAGAGATGAACACCTAGAATTTCAGAACAAGAATGAGTTTAATTTATTTGGTCAAGAAATGCCCTGCTTGCATACATTTCCCCCCCTATACTCTTTTGTAACTGTAAGACTTTGTCTCAGGGCACAGAAAAATGAGGAATGGGCATCAAATAGCATGGATGTGTTTGCTATCCATGCAATGCATCAGGGTCCATTGCATTGGATGGCTATAACAAATATAAATGAGTGAGTGAATGAGTGAATACGCCAGCCAGAATAAAATGAGTATGCAGATTGTTAGAGGTGCTAATGCATGTGCAATAGGTTGTCAAGGATGGGTTAATACTATCTATCAGAATAGAGCTGGAAAGGACCTTGGAGGTCTTCTGCTCTAGTCCCCTGCTCAAGCAGGAGACCCTATACCATTTCAGATAAGTGACTGTCCAGTCTCTTCTTCAAAACCTCCAGTGATGAAGCACCTACAACTTCTAACAGCAAGTTGTTCCACTGGTTAATTGTCCTCACTGTTAGGAAGTTTCTCCTTAATTCCAGGTTGCTTCTCTCCTTGATCAGTTTCCATCCATTGTTTCTTGTCCTACCTACAGGTGCTTTGGTAAATAAGTTGACTTCTTCCTCTTTGTGAGAACCTCTCAAATGCTGGAATACTGCTATCATGTCACCCCTACTCCTTCTTTTCTCTAGACTAGTCAAACCCAAATCCTGGAACCGTTCTTCACATGTTTTAGTTTCCAGGCCTTTAATCATCTTAGTTGCTATTCTTTGCACTTTTTCCAAATTCTCAACATCTTTTTTGTAATGTTGTAACCAAAACTGGCTGCAGTATTCCAGGTGTGGCCTTACTAAGGCTTTATAAAGTGGTACTAATATTTCACATAATTTTGATTCTGTATCTCTGTTTAAACAACCAAGGATTGTATTAGCTTTTTTGGCTGCTGCCACACAGCACTGGCTCGTATTGAAGTGATCGTCCACTAGGACTCCAAGATCCCTTTCACAGTTACTGTTTTTAAGCCAGGTTTCACCAAATCTGTACTTCTACCTTTGGTTTCTTTTTCTTTTCTTTTTTTTTTCTATTCCACAGGCAACACACAGGAACAGACAGCAAACCAATAGAAGTATCTGCTCTCTATTTCCAAATTCACATTTCCTTTCTGGTACACTTGCCAAGCTATAACAAGCATCACATAGATCAATGGCATCTTGTTGCCCTGAGCAAGTGAAAAATATTTTTTTTCAAAAATGGACTTATAGGATTTTCTTAATCCATGATGATAAGAAGATGACGAATGAGCGAAGGGTCTTTTAGTAAGTGCTGTAGCAATTATGAATGGAGGGGAAAAGACATCCATTACAAGAGTAAAATAGTAAGGCAGCCATTTGGTAAAACATGTCCATGAAGGAGGAAAAATAAAATTTAAGCTTAATTGCAATGAGGTTAGTTAGACAATATTTATGGAACTGCATACCTGGTATTAACAATATTGTTTATGAAATATGGTCACATCATACTCATGTTAGGACCATCAAGGTGCTTCTCGGTTGAAAGGATTATCTGGTGACATTGCCATTGCCCAGGGAATGCCCAGTTGGGAACTTCTTTCATGTACCCACCAGGAGTTGTAGTTCACCCCACAGCAGCACTTGAATCTTTAATACAGACTTGCTAACCTCCAACCTAATGCCCTAACCATTTGCGCTACCTGGCTCTTAGACAAGATATGCTGGGGCATATTTTGCCAAAAATGGACAACTGGACTAACATGTTGCTTAGTGAGAGGAGACATGGGGTGTCATATATTTTTTTTACCAATATAATAGGCTTAGAGGCTAACAGTTAAGAATAATATTATCATACAAACATAAATAGAGCATATATACACACATACACACACTTAACCAGAAACATACACACACAAACATAAATTATATCTATTCCCTTCTGTTCCCCCTAACTCATCAAAGATTTGCCTTTATTTGAATTATTATTGACAACAACTCATCCAACATTTTTAGAAGACAAGTGTGTCCATATGGTTTATCCAAAAATGCTTGAATGTATTATACTGAAAAGAGGACATTAATTACAACCACTTTCCAGTGATACTATCTGCTTAAGGACGTTGCAACTACAAATGCAATTGACACACAATGTATCTGTATCTAATGTTTTCATATTTATCTCTCTCTAATCTGATTTGGAATGAACAGCTTTATAATAGCTACAGTATGTCTACACATTTTTGAGTATATCCAAAGTATAATAAAGCAGTATAGTATAAAGTATAATAAACAATAGTTCCTATTGTTTAAATATATAAAAGACTGAGTAGGGAATAAAATTAGTTTCTTTTTATATGACACAAAGGCATTTTTTTTTTTTTTGCCCAAGATGGCGATGGCTGCTGCTTGAGCTCCATGCTCCCTGCGATGGGCTCCAAATGAGCTTTGAGGGAAGCACAACTGTAGCGGTGACCCGATGGAGAGGTTGGAGGGGTTAATAGCAGTTGGAGGGGCGCTTCTAAGCAGCGTGGAGGCTCTCCCTGTATTTTTGTGATCCCGCTGGCCCGAAGATTGGCCAAGGCGTGGAGTGCCAGCTGTAACGTCGCTGTTTCCAGGAATCAGCTGATAGGCTCCCTTCTCCCTCCGGAAGGCTTCCTGGCCTGAAGATCGGCCGAGGTGTAGCTGTCCCGTTCAGAGCACTGCCATCCTAAGGATCACCAGGGGGGCTTCCTTTTCTCTCTGGAAGGCCTCCCAGCCTGAAGATCGGCCAAGGTGTGGTCGTGCTGCTCGGAGCGCTGCCATTTTCTAAAAACAGCAGGTGGGCTCCCTTCTCTTCTTGGAAGGCTTCTCGGCCTGAAGACATGTGGCCATGTCGTTTGGATCACTGCTGCTTCCATCGATAACAGATGGGTGCCGTACCTAGCTGCGCTGAGGCTCCTTTTCTTTTGGGAGGCCTCCCAGCCCGAAGATCGGCCGGAAAATGGCTTTGCAGCTGGGACAATTGCTGGACGTTTTTGGCTCTGCGAAGATATGAACAGGGGGTGGGCGCCCTTTTTGATGGCGTGGAGACCCCTTCCCCGCTTTGGACGGCTTGCTGGGCCAAATACTGGCTGAGATATGCCCTTGTTGTCCGGACTGCTGCCGGGTGCTTTCTGCTGAAGATGGTGGCTTGATGGCTTGTGGACTTTCTGTGGCATGGCCCTGGTGCTCTGTTCAGTTAGGGGTGCCCTGGTTTGAGCTCCCTGAATTAGCTGACGTATACTGTTTTTGGCACGAAGGACTGCCTTCTTAATGCTCGGTTGGTTGGAGCAGGGTGGAATATGAACATTTGTCCCTACTCCTAAGGCTTCCTATTGCCAGTTGATATGGTACCGGGATCAGGCTGTGGTGAGAGGGCGGTCTGAATCATTCATCAACCACCCACTGATGTGAGAGATCAGTGGGATGGGTTTCCCTGGTACTCTGGACTCAGTCCACCCTAGGTGGGATTTCCTCAGCGGCGGTGAGAGAGCAGCTGCGCTTGCTCGACCTGGTTGACTCGGATGAGAGCCGAGTTGAACTGAGTTGGAGGACTGAGATATATATCCTGGCTCTATAACATCATCATAGTCATCTAATTGTTCATTTGGTTTATTGCCCTATGCAGCTTTTATTATGTTATGGCTCGTATTCAGTATTCTAGCATGGACTTATATGTTCTCAGGGGGGCTCCTCCCTCCTGGATACAACCTGTCGCCATGTCCCTTACTTCCCTTAAGGACAGGCCTAATTGTTGGGACCCCGAGAGGTGGCTGGGCTTAAATAGGGGCCTCTGGTGGAAATGCATTAAGAGGCCCCTGGTATGTTTTTTAGCCATTTGTTTTAAAGGGTTAGGGGGGGAATGGGAGGGAGGGGAGGGAATTGGGGTGTGTTTCATCAACCGGCTGTCAGTCTGGGCCTACAATAGTTCCCGGTGAGATGGGGTTGGGGGCATGAGCTTTTGGTTCCGCTGGTATTGGAGTGGGGCTGCAAATCCCCACGACGATTGGGAATGGCAGCAGGCGGTTACACAGAGGGCTGTATCAATATCTGGGACCGCACCCCAGCTGCCTTCAAGCGGTGGCGTGTTCCGACCCTCCGATTAGTACCCTTTTATCTGGGGGTGAGGGGGATCAGGACCCTGAGCTCAGACTGGTGTATTTTAATGCCAGGTCTGTTGTGAACAAGGCTCCCCTCGTCTGGGAATTGGTCGAGGAGGAACACGCAGATCTGGCATGCATTACAGAGACCTGGTTGGGCCCAGAGGGCGGTGTCCCTCTTGTTGAACTGTGCCCTCCGGGTTTCTGTGTGCTACACCAGCCTCAGGCTCAGGGCAGGGGCGGTAGGGTGGTGGTGGTTAAACGGGAGACCTTATCTCCGTGGGAGACCACCATTGTCCAGATAGGCGGGAGTGAGTCCCTTCTCATGAGATGTGGCCCTCGGGCTCAGTTGGGCCTGTTGCTAACATACCTGGCACCCAGCTGTGTAGCAACAGCCCTGCCTGAGCTGCTCGACACCCTCTCAGGGTTGACGGTGGAGTTTCCGAGACTTATAGTTCTGGGCGACTTCAACCTGCCTTCCCTGGGAGAGTCGTCAGAGTTAGCTCAGGAGTTCATGGCTTCCATGATGGCCATGGACCTGACCCAAGTAATTCAGGGCCCGACTCATGGGGCGGGTCACACTCTTGACCTGATTTTCCTATCTGGGCAATGGTTGGATGATCTGGGAGGGGGCTTGCCAACTATTGTCCCCCTGTCATGGTCCGATCATTATCTCCTGTGGCTGGTTTTCTGCCATGTCACCCCCCACCGCTGGACTGTGGAACCAACCAGGTGGTTCCGTCCCAGGCACCTAATGGACCCAGAACGGTTCCAGATGGTGCTTGGGTCCTTATCTATCTCCCTCACTCATAGCCCGGTCGATGCCTTGGTGGATGCCTGGGAAAGGGCGGCCACTGAGGCACTCGACCCTGTTATACCCTTGTGACTCCAGACCCGGCACAGATCCCGTTGGGGCCCCATGGTTTTCTGTGGAGGTCCGGGAGATGAAACATCAGAGACAGGGTCTAGAGAGTGGTTGGAGATCCACCCGGTCTGAATCTGACTGATTGTGACTAAGAGCCTTCATAAGGTCTTATCTCACTGCGATGAGGACGGTGAGGTCTAATTACTTCACTGCCCTCATCACGTCCGCAGATAATCACCCAGCCGCCCTGTTTAGGGTGACTCACTCTCTCCTTAATTGGGAGACGAGGGAGGAACCCTTACAGGGATGGGCTGAGGAGTTTAGTCATCATCTGGTCGACAAAATCGCTCAGATCCGGACCGGTTTGGACTCTGACTGGGCAGACTCTGACATGGAGGAATCAAGCGGTCTTGAGCATGTTATCTGGACTGAGTTCGACCCTGTTTCCCCTCATGATGTGGACAGGATCATGAAGAGACTGAGCTCCACCACTTGTTTACTGGACCCGTGCCCCTCCTGGCTGGTTTATGCGGCTCGGGAAGAGACACGAGGCTGGTTCCAGGCAGTGATATTTGCTTCCTTGAAGGAGGGTATCTTTCCTGCTGCCTTGAAGGAGGCGGTGGTGAGACCCCTCCTCAAGAAGCCTGCCCTGGACCCGGCTGTCTTAAATAACTACCGTCCGGTCTCCAACCTTCATTTTTTGGTGAAGGTTGTTGAGAGTCTGGTGGCGCATCAGCTTCCTCTGTTCCTGGAGGAAACTGATTATTTTGACCCATACCAATCGGGTTTCAGGCCTGGGTACAGCATGGAGATGGCATTGGTCGCACTGGTGAATGATCTCTGGCGGGCTCGGGACAGGGATGTTCCTCTGTCCTAGTCCTTTTAGACCTCTTAGCGGCTTTCGATACCATCGACCATGGTATCCTACTGCGGCGTCTCAGGGGTTTGGGAGTGGGAGGCACTGTTTTACGGTGGTTCTCCTCCTACCTCCTGGGCCCCTCGGTGTTGATGGGAGGGCAGAGGTCCGCCCCGAGGTCTCTCGTTTGTGGAATCCCTTAGGGGTCGGTCCTCTCTCCCCTCCTGTTCAACATCTACATGAAACCGCTGGGCGAGCTCATTCATGGTTTCGGGGTGGGGTATCAGTACGCTGATGATACCCAACTTTTTCTTTCCACCCCGAACCAACCCAGTGATGTACTCGACGTGATGTCCCGTTACCTGGAGGCGGTCCGGGTTTGGATGGGGAGAAACAGGCTTTGTCTCAATCCTGCCAAGATTGAGTGGCTGTGCATATCGGCATCTCGGGTTAACCAGGTTGTTCCATCACTAATGATGGGGGGTGAGGTGTTACCCCCTATTGATAGGGCTCGCAACTTGGGCGTCCTCTTGGATTCATGGCTCAATTTTGAAGACCATATAGGAGCCATGACCAGGGGGGCTTTTGCCCAGCTTCATCTGGTGCGCCAGTTGTGACCCTATCTGGACCGAGATACCCTACGCACAGTCACCCATGTGTTCTCTGTGGGCGCGCCGGCCCTATGGAACCAACTTCCCACGTGACTCAGGACTGCCCCCAACCTTCGCTCATTTCGCCGGGACTTGAAAACCTGGTTCTTCGAGCTGTTTGGCCCAGACTGAGGGGTTTTAACTAATTTAATTTTATTGGGTTTTAGTTTAATTTCAGGGACTTAATTTAATTATAGTTTTTAACTGTTTTTAATTTTTGTATGCTATGTATTTTAATTCTCCCTGTAAACCGCCCTGAGTCCTATGGGAATAGGGCGGTAGATAAATTTAAATAATAAATAAATAAATAAATAAATTGGTTAGGCTTTTGCCAAATTGTTTTGAACATAGTAATAGAACTATGGGTGTTCATTAAATTTGGCCAAATCCCCAAATAAATCAAACCACTTTGGACTGATTTGGGGTCCTCTACAAAGCAAAGTGGGATTTCTCAGAAACAAACAAAGCTGAATCAGAATCACCATGAGATGTTGTGCACTATTTGGTACTGAAATGCATTGCAGAAAGACAATCACTCATATAAAAAAAACAAAAACAAAACAGAGCATTACCAGGATGAACAAAAGCAGGGAACAACCATAGAAATGCAGAAGTATTATAACAGAAGTGATAGTGTTATATATGTGTGTGTACTTGTAACAATTTCTGGAGGGCATTTTGACATGTTCCTCAGACCTGGCAGGCAGAATTGTCAGTCTGACCCTACCTTTCTAGCACAGTCTTCCCAGGGTTCAAATTATTGATGGAAAACTTGTTCAGTGGGGGTGCATCTATTGTATACCCTCCATAGGATCAGACTCCTTCTCTTTCTCCCCCTCCCCACACTTCTTCCTCATGCTGTGATAGTACTTTAGTGAACTAGATAGAAATCTGTTCTTTTTACAGAAGAAAAATATCAAAATAAGTGGCTTCATTTTAGGTCACTTCCATACATAGATAGGTAGATGGCTAGGTATATAGGTTCCTGTATGCATGGATATATACTTTGGCATACTAAAATTAAATTTTCAGACGTTGGCTAGAATTAATACTTACACTGGCTTTAAATTTCTTCAAAACCTAACCAACATATATATGGCTGTGCATTTTTAATTTCTGGGTGCTTTAATTCTCTGTTTAAATTATTTGTTTAGTTATTACTGATACATTGATGGATATTATTGATTCTGCATGACCTTCTTCTTAATCTTTCAAATTATCCTTAACATTACATAACTAATGCCTTATACCATTAACATTCAGTTGAAGAATGAAGTCCAATCTGAGGTGGAATGTTCACATTTCTCATTTTGGCTTAAGGATTTTTGTAATAAAAGTATTGGGGAAGAATACTAAAGAAACAAGAAGAAAAACTGATGGAAAAGGAGAATGAGAATTGTGATAATATATTGCAATATATACATTAAATAATATGGTCAATATTGCATAGAAAAAAATACTTTTACTACATCAGACCACCCATTTTGCACAGATATACACATGTATATATACACATAAGCAGACACATATAATACAGAAAGTTGAATGGTAAATAGATAAATCTATCTGAATTGGATTTTCTTCAATTTGCTTAGTCTAATTTCCTATACTGTTTGCATTTCCTAGTCTAAGAAATGCAACCAATAGAGGAAATTACATTAGATCAGAAGATTTTCATGAGATCCTTATGTTATAACATTCAGTTTTCTCTTCTGATCAGTCTAATGTAATTTGAATATCAGGAAACTGAATCTGAATGGCAGAATAACTATTTTATGACTCTACAGAAGTAGTATTGAATAGTCTCCTACATTAAATATTACCATTTATAAACTAAAGCAATCAGAGTTTCAAATTATTTTAACTAAATTCCTATAAAAGCAGTGTTTGCTATGCGTATCACATTTCAAAAAGCAGGAATAAAATTTGCCAGCAGGCAAAAGGAAATGTATAGAGTACAGGCTTATGAGATCTTGCCTTCCCCTGTGTTGTCTTACAACTTAGAATCATAGGGCTGGAAGATATTTTAGAGGTCTTCTAGTCCAACCATCTACCCAAGGAAGAAGTACTTATATCATCCCAGAAAATGGTTGTCCAATCTTTTCTTGAAAACCCAAGCAATGAAACTCCCACAACTCCAAGAGGAAAATTATTCCATTGATTAAGCTTTCTCCATGTCAGAAAATTCCTCTTTATTTCCAGGCTGAATCTTTTCCTGACCCATTGCTTCTTCTCCTCCCTTCAATCAATCAATCCCCTCTTGTATTGGAAGATGATCAAAAAGTCATCCCTATTCTCTTCCTTAGGCTAAACATATTTAGTTCCCTTAGCTATTCTTCATATGATTTGACTTCCAAACCCCTAATCATCTTTTTTGATGTTTGCTACACTCTTTCTAAGACTCATCATCTTTCTTGTATCATGGTGACCAGAACTGGATGCAGTTTTCAAGTGTGGCCTCACTAGTGCAGTACTATCATTCCCATGATCTTGATGCTATCCTTCTGTTAATGCAGCCTTGGACTGTATTGGCTTTTTTGGCAGCTGCAGCACACTTCCAGTTCATACTTAAGCAGGGGTTCACCAGGACACCTAGATCCCTCTCATAGGCAGTAGTGTTGAGCCTGTTACTGCCTATTCTGTACCTGTTCATTTGGGTTTTTCTGCCTAAATGCAGGACCTTACAATTCTCACCACTGAACTGCATCTTACTGGACAGGGACCAATGCTCAAGTCTGTAAAGATTTTTATGAATCTTGGACTTCCTGTTTGCTGACGTGGCCACCATGGAAGTCTGGAAGGTGAGCTCCATCTTCCGCATCCAGTTTTGCTTCACTGGGAGACCTGTTGTGATTCAGCATCAGCCTGTGATACCAGCAGCTGAGTCTGATGATTCTGAAGAGGAGGAGGAGGAGGAGGGGTTTGGAGAGCCTTTCGTGTCAGAGGGAGGCTCTGATGCACTGCAGGACTCTCAGCCTGGCCCCTCCCATCAGACTCAGCCATGTGAGCATGAGGAATTGGACGTAGATGATTCACAGCTGGATCTATTCAGGGTCGCTAGGAGCAGGAGGCAATCCAGCAGAGTAGAACAGAGATAGGCCACGAGACAACTCAGTAAGAGGAGGAGAAAGCAATGAGAAGCAATGCCTTGGGACTGCTGATAAAAGGGGGAGGTGCTAGTTGCTGAAGGCAACCATTTGAAGATCTTCTGCTAGAGTCCTGGTGTGTTATTCCTGTTTAACTCTTGTTTGAACTTTTGATTTCTTTGTATGTAAATAAATTTGGTTGGGTTTTTCCAGCCTGTTGACTATAAAAAGGGGTTGTCCCTGACATTCAAACAGGGCCAGTCATAGGCTAGGACAGAACAGGACCCTGGAAAGGGTCGAAAGTCGCACCACAGGAAAAGGGATAATTCCACTTATTTTTTTCATTTTTTTTCCTGACGAATGAAACTTCTGTGAATTGTGAACTGAATATGGCTGTGATATTGACCAAGGACCTGGTAAGTAGACTGGTTCCTTTGAAACTGTCCAGATAGGTGAAAGACAGGATATTATTGACATGTGCTCCAGATGGCTGCTCATTGTGAGAAGACTGTAGAACATCATTTTTATGCAGGTTTGGACACCAGGAAATGAGTGGGTTAACCATCTTTTTCATAACAAAAAAAGAGCCTTTTAAAATTTGCAGACTTTTTAAATCACATGTGGAAACTGCCTATTAGCCATCTTAAAGCTATTGGAGACCATTGGAATGACAAGTTTTAGAAGTGAATTTATCTTCAACTCTGCTAGAAAAAATAATAATTATAAGCTTAAGAAATAAGAAAAACAGCAAAAAATAAATAGGGCTATGATCTAAAAAAGGCATAAATAGAATCTATATAAATTTGGAATATTAACCTTTACTATGAGATATTGGAATGAATTATAAAAATAAGGTTTTGTGTGAAAAACAGATTTATTTTGGCTATCTTGATGCTTGTAAATCATAACAAAGATAAATGGTTATTTTAAAAGCAGGACTCTAGAGAGAAGTAAAGACTAAATAGAAGGGAAAAAACACAAGCCTTTTCTTTGTGTTACTAAATAACACAAACAATATAAAATTAGAAATATGAAAGGATATTTTTGAAGAATGGAGACAGAAATCAGTAACTACAATATCAACACTCTGAATAATGAACTATGTTTCTATATTTAGGTTATGTCTAAAAGAAATTAATGAAGGAAGGACTGATGTGAAACAGTTTATCTGGAGAAACAGGAACTATAAATGACAGGCCAAGAGAATGTTGTTGTTTTGCAGTATATACAAATAAATACAACTGGCTGAATTTTTAAAATTAAAAGGGAAATACAAAAAATAAAACAAGAGAATAATCTGGAAAATATTATCTTATTGGCTGTCCAAAAGAGATTTGTAAAAGCCTTGAAGAAATATTTTTGATAGGATAAAAACTAATTTCAAATTTCAACAAATCTTACAACAATATTTGGCTGAATTGAAAATTAAGAGAGAAATAAAAAGGATTGAAAAGTTGAAAAGAAATAAAAAGGATAGATAGATAGATAGATAGATAGATAGATAGATAGATAGATAGATAGATAGA
>JAKJMR010000392.1:378976-392007 GCA_024449315.1 Daboia siamensis
TCTATCTATCTATCTATCTATCTATCTATCTATCTATCTATCTATCTATCTATCTATCCTTGTTATAAGAAAATCTGCCTGAGAGAATAATCTGCTTTTTCCCCCAGCAACCTGTGGTGTGAGGAGGAATAGAGGAAAGGAAGCAAATGTATGTTTATGGTCACTTTGCCACAAGGGTTAGCAGTGCTTTTTTTGTAAAAGAAAAAGGTGCCGGAACTGACACGTCATACAACCCACCTTGCCTACCCTACAAGGTTCCATCCAAAAGGTGCCAGAACTCTGTTCTGAGCATTCTATGAGAAAAAAAGCCCTGAGGGTTAGTCATCACATCATTCAGCATTGTCTACCAAATGCTTGCACATATTTAACCTTTGATGACAGCTTGCCTAGACCTACTTTAAAAGATTTTCAAGGTCATTCCTGATATCCATAAAGCATGGCAAGCAGCAGAGAACGATCATTTCAGAAGCAGTAGAATGCAATTTCTGAGATCTACAAGAGGGCATTGCCCACTGCCCACAGGCCACCATAAAAGGACAAATCATGCATTACAAAGATTGTTTGGAGGTAGGAGAAACTTCAAATGCAATTTACCAGACTCTCTGCAAGGATTATTCAAATGACTAAGTGGGACAGATGGGGAGGAAGTTAATTACTAGATTGTGAGAACACAAGCACGTGGTTAGAGAATGACATCTGAATTCATTGGTAGTTTCACAATGCAGTGAACAAAGATATGTATTCAATTTCACAGCTGTTATGATTGTTGGCCAAGCAGGGACAAAAATAACCTGAAAAAAGATTGAAACCTAGGCCCCTTGTTAGTCTATAAGAGTACTGATTTACCACCAACCTATCAGGAACTTAGTAAGTAACAGTGATGGCACAAGGACACAACAATTAATAACTTAATAGCCAACCATCAAAACCTTAATTAACAACTAAAAGCTACACACAACCAGGAACCATATAATACAACCCATAGAACAACCCAATGCCCACATGCTGAGGGAGAGGAGTTCCCTGATGATGGACTCCAGCACAAATCTGAAAGCTTGGAAGAATAAATCTTTGATCCTAGTGACCAACTTAGATTGGATTCTGTAACATTATCTTCTGACATGTACATTTACCTTCCTTTGCAACAATGAATGTATGTCAGCATCCTCTGGTTATGTCTAACAGCCCCAGATTTGAGTAGTGTCATCTTAGCAAGGTGGCTGATTCCAGATGGTGGTTTCAAATTTGCCATAACATTCCAGAACTTGTTTTAATCTCCCATAATGTGCCAGAGCAATGAGAGCTAAAGAAATCAATGATGCAAGACAACATGAAATGCTAGATCAGAAAAGAAGCTGCCATAAACCCTTGGTTTCATCCCATGAAGATTATCATCAGGCAATTCAATTGTCCTTCATAATATCTAAGAGTTTCAAGTGATAACACATTTTGACAGGTAAGCAGACACCCTGTATATGATATTAGGATCACAATTTTGCTGATTCTAAACCAGGACTCTCCAAACTTGGCAATGTTAAGACTCGTGGACTTCAACTTTCAGAATTCTTCAGACAGTCAAAAATAAAAAATGGCCATGTTTCTAATCTTTCAAGCACTTAATTACTTTCATATCTCTCTCTCTCTCTGTGTGTGTCTCTCTCTGTTGCTCTCTGTCTCTCTCCCCGTCTATGCTACAAGATCTACAGAGAGAAGACTTTCTAAAGTTGCCTTTCTTTACAGAGGAATTCTGGCCCTGGAGAGATGACTTCTTGCCTTGCTTCCAAACGGAGGGATGCTTTCTTTTGAGAACTATATTTGATTCTTATTTTCTCCACTCTTAGAAAAGGTTAACAATGATTTTTGTCCTACTGAATTGGTTTTCTAGAATTTCATCGTATTCGAACTAGTTTTTCCATGATTAATAGATAGGATATTAACCAGGGCTTTTTTTCTCATAGAACGCTCAGAACGGAGTTCCGGCACCTTTTTGGGATGGAACCTTGTAGGGTAGGCAAGGCAGGTTGTATGACATGTGTGAGTTCTGGCACCTTTTTCTTTTACAAAAAAAGCACTGATATTAACAATAAGGACAATAATAACAATTGGTCAGTGCCTTAGGTTTTTGAATAAAACTTGGATTGATCTTAAACCATCAGCCTCTGATAAGTATTCTGCAGAAGAGAGCATCTCATAATAATATGCTGAAGGCAGAGACATAAAGTTGATAGAAAGATCGAGCAAGGTCTTCTTCACAAGGACTGCAACTTTTAAAGGAAAACAATTAAGACCTATCGTTGCTTGTCACCTCTGTGAATAATAGTTCTTTTCTTGCACATTTTTTTAACCACTGGATGATTAGTAGTTCAATTTAGTATTGCTGATTCAGTTGACCCTGGCAGACTTATTGTTCCAATCTCTTCAGTTTTGATTTGCTTGTTTTAATTGTTTAATATTTAAGCTAAGCTGAGATGGTAATTACACTTTTTATTTAGTCAATGTCTTTTATATTTTAATAAGTCACTCTCACTATATGTTTCCTATAAAACCATGGCAGATCAATTTTTGACATGAGCAGCCAAAGCCTCTGCATTTTTAAAATGTCCCATTGATCTCAGTATGAGAGATTTAAGTGTATAATTCCTGTAGAAATCAATAGGACTTAACTTTGGCTGGATGCCCCCCTTAATTATAATCACAATTCAATGTCTTTCCATATTTGTATTTTAATATTAATGTTAATATAGAACCAGCCTCTAATTTGAGACATGTTGTAGTCTTCAAAGAAAGTAGCAGATATATCTGGCTGATCATGTTTGCAGAATACATTATTGCTTGAAATGATACAGTGGATGGAATGCATTATCATTTCTTTCTGAGAGTGCTTGGGAAGAAAGAAACTCCCCATACTACAAGTCTTTTTGGTTACCTTGTGCTAGAATACTGTAGGCAGGTTGTATCTAAAATGATATAAAATGTGATGACATCTACAATGACAAAAATATGATGGTATCCAAAATTTACACAAAGCGTTACAGTATGAAAAATTTCAAAACATGATAAAATCTACAATTATATAAAGCAGGTCTCTGTAGTAGGAACTTGGCCCATCAAGGTCCAGCAGATCTTACTACCACTTGGGTATTAGCCAGCAGTGTGCTGCAGCTGCCAAAAAAGCCAGTGCAGTTTCTGGGCTGCATCAATAGAGAGATAGCATCAAGATCATGAGAAGTGATAATACCGTGTTATATTTGCAGTAGTGTGGAAAACACTTGGAATACTACATCCAATTCTGGGCACCACAATACAAAAATAAATAAGTAAATATATGAATAAAAACTGAGACCACAGAAAGTGTACAAAGAAGAGCAACAAAAATTATAAAGGGTCTGGAGACTAAACTGTATGATTAACAATTGAGGGAGGGAGGTATGCTTAATCTAGCAAAGTGAAGGATTTATGGGAACATGATAACTGTCTTCCAATACTTGAGAGGCTATCATAGAGAAGAGGGGATTAACTTATTCTTCAGAGCATCGGAGGGCAGGTTTGCTACTTCACTCACTCTCTCATGCATGTTAACTGTTTATTAATATTCCCAGCAATTCCCTTCACCAAACCTCAGATCTGTCCCAAGTAAGTCCAGTCACGAGCAGGCCAAGATTAGTCCACAGAGCAATGGCCTAATAGTCCACAAAGCAACCAAAACTTGCTCAAACAAATAACTCCACCAGGCAAAACTTAAATCCACACACAGGAGAGCTCAGGTAGAAAGAAAAGTTCAGAGTCTCCAAGGCACAATTCCAAACATAGTGTCAATGCCAAGTGAAGCAGGAATCGTGATGATCGAACAAACAGCTAGAAAACCAACATGTTACAATGCCTCCATAACCAGCTTCCAGTTCAGCCCATCAAGAGCAGTGGGGCTTTCTCCTCTCAGTTAGTCTGGCTGACCTCTGCTGCTCCTGCCTTTTCTTTCCCCTGCATGTTCTCGGATCAGGTGCAGAAGGCAGTTCCTCCTCTTCTTCTTTGGCCATCTGCCACTGCAAACTTTCCACAGCTGAAACCTCCTCTAAATCTCTTTCTGACGGCCTTCAGAGCCTTCAATTAACCCAGTTTTTGGACATGCCAGGAATGGGCTCAAAGTCCCCTGAAATGACATCTGAGGAGGAATCTGGGGTGTTGCCCAAGGGAGACATCGCAGCAGGACAACAAGCAAAGAGTTAAAGAGAGATGCAACTTAAAAATAAGGAGAAATTTTCTGACAGTGAGAATAATTAATGAAACAGCTTGCCTCCCCATCTTGTGGGTACCCCATTACTGGAGGTTTTCAAAAATAGACTGGATAAATTTTTGATTGGGATGGTATAAGATAATAATAATAATAATAATAATAACAACAACAACAACAACAACAACAACAACAACAACAACAACAACAAGTTGGAAGGGACCTTGGAGGTCATCTAGTCCAACCCCCTGCTCAGGCAGGATACCCTACACCATTTCAGACAAGTGGCTGGCCAGTCTCTTCTTAAAAACTTCCAGTGTTAGAGCATTCATCACTTCTGGAGGTAGGTTGTTCCACTGGTTAGTTGTTCTAACTGTCAGGAAGTTTCTCCTTAGTTCTAGGTTGCTTCTCTCCTTGACTAGTTTCCATCCATTGCTTCTTGTCCTGCTTTCAGGTGCTTTGGAGAATAGCTTGACTCCCTCTTCTCTGTGGCAACCCCTGAGATATTGGAACACTGCTATCATGTTACCCCTCACCCTTCTCTTCGTTACACTACACATACCCAATTCCAGCAACTGTTCCCTGTATGTTTTAGCCTCCAGTCCCCCAATCATCTTTGTTGCTCTTCTCTGTACTCTTTCTAGAGTCTTGTCATCTTTTTTACATCGTGGTGACCAAAACTGGATGCAGTATTCCAGGTGTGGGGTTACCAAGGCATTGTAAAGTGGTATTAGTACTTCACGTGATCTTGATTCTATCCCTCTGTTAATGCAGCCTAACACTGTATTGGCTTTTTTGGCAGTTGCAGCACACTGCTGGCTCATATTTAAGTGATTGTCCACTAGGACTCCAAGATCTCTCTCACAGTTGCTAGGTCTCCTATTTTGAGCAAGTGGTTGGATTAGAAAATCTCCAAGGTCCCTTCAAGTCCTATGATTCTATGTCTCCTGAAAGGTTTTATGTGGTAATAAAGAGTATTTTTTTATTTCTCCACTTGTTGAACGAGATTCTGAACAGTGGCAGATGGAGAAACTTCCTCTCAAGTGTCAATGGCCTTATAAGTTTTTGTAATTGAAGTTTCTTCAATTTTGTTGCTAAGTAACAGCAGGAAGCCACAGCTACAGCTTCAAGTCTGCTTAAATTGCAGCATCTTTAAAATGATTTTAAAAATTGATTTTAAAAAATGCTCCAATGTTCAGAATAAAAATGTCAATGGTTCTAGTAGTCAGTGGATTGAAGTACATTGATAGATATTATATAGATTAAACACTTCTCCTAAAGCTGCATGGCTTCTGATTTGTTAAACAAGGAGGTATAAAGCAGCATAATCAAAGAGTGAAGATTTTAGACTACTCAACCCAATGAAATATTGGCTGCGTTCTTAGAACACATACAATATCTTTCACAGATAATTTTCAAGATAAACATCAAATATACATTTATTTATGAGTGGATCACTGCACTATGAAATAAAAATTCAAGCACATCACTTAGTAAAGATTGTAATCCACTGTTATTATTTCAACTTTATCAGTATGAGCATAACATCTAAACTGCCTAATAGAATTTATATATGGAAAAGCCCAAACCAAATTAAACATGTACATACATTTATCTACCAGTTAGAAATTTGAAATGGGGATTCTAATGTTAGAACAAGAAGAAACAAAAGAAATTGTCACATGATTATCACATGTGACCTTAGACCTGCGTGTCTTAGACAATCTTCCACCTACAGTTCCATTAGGGCATAATATCGGGGTTTTTAAAATAAAGGTATATTTTCCCCATACCATAATGTCTTGAATATTTTCTTTAATACCTTTCATAGTTATTTCATAGTTTATTGATTTTGATTTATTAATGCATTGATATGTAATTGTTAGGCTAGATTTAAAGGATAAAATAAACACCTATATAAGACAAAGAAATTGAAAAAGGACATAGCGGATAAAAAATAATAGGTCAGTAAATAAACAGAGAATTTATAATGGTCATACAATTTAAAATTCATTATTTTATAATTAACTGGATAAAACTAGGTTCATTATAAAATGTTTTAAAAAGGTAAATCACTATGAAACTCAAACAATAATATTTATATTTAACATTAATATATATTTAATATATTACCTAAATGTATATTTAACTAAAATAATATATTACATGCACATGATCGTGTAAAAAGGAAAAGAAAAATACTTGCTTAGAAAAAGTAAAATAAAATAAATTCTATATTCATTCCCATTGGACTTGACTGGTGATTACATCTAATTATTCATAAATATTAAAATTGCTTCTGTCTACTATCTTTATAGGCAATATTTCTCCTTTAAAAAGCACACTCTGAGTTCACCTTTTTTTGTGTGAAATGTGATGTGCATTTGTTCTAAATGTATAATATTAATTTTTGCCATTTTTAAATATTACCAAGTTTGCGTTTCAAGTCTGATAGCTATTTATTGAGCATTTATAGTGCATTGTTTATTATTTATTTACTATATAATACAGACTACATCTATAAGCACATTTAAAAGGAAAGCCATTTACAAACATTATATTGCATCCACACTCAAAATAAAAGTTAAAAGACACATTGATTTATTTCAATTAAAATTCTATGTTAATGTTCTTTGATTTAAAAAATCATGTTTACACATAGTCTGTAGCATCACTGGTTTGCAAAACAGAGGTGACCTTTTATCATTGATGTGACATACATCATAATGTTGTCACAGAAATGAATAAATTATGCTATTTGCAACACTCTTGTAATGATTTCTTGTTGTGGATAAAGCATAGGGTAAAGCTTATCTCATTTGCACCATAAATGTCCCTATATGTAGAGTATCACTTGTCCCTTTTCTTCCCATGTGGATACAAAAATATGCAAAAGTAAAATATGAACACAAACTCAACCACCAAAATAAGACACTGTACATACAGTACACATATAGTATACATATACCAGTACATATGCATATGCACATGATATTTTGGTGTATGTATGTAGTGTACGTGTTATTCATTTTTATGCTTTCTAACTTTTTGTAGCTTATGTTTTACACTTTTAGCCTTCTTCAAAATTATTAATTGCTTTTCATCCCATTCTTCTTATGTTAATCCATGACCGTAATAAGTTTAGTTGATAAGTGGCATAATTTTTTGCAATTCTTTAATTTGTTAACAAAAAAATCTTTCATTTATGATGGTGCTGCATTGTGATGTGCTACATTCTAGGATGAAATAAAAATATATCAAATTTGATAGGTGTTTTATGTATAAAAGGTAAAGGTTCCCCCGCACATGCGTGCTAGTCGTTTCCAACTCTAGGGGCCGGTGCTCATCTCCATTTCAAAGCCGAAGAGCCAGCGTTTGTCCGAGGACGTCTTTGTGGTCATGTGGCCGGCATGACTAGATGCCAAAGGTGCACAGAACGCTGTTACCTTCCCACCATAGTGGTCCCTATTTTTCTACTTGCATTTTTATGTGCCTTCGAACTGCTAGGTTGGCAGAAGCTGGGACGAATAACAGGCACTCACTCTGCTATGTGGCACTCGGGATTTGACCCGCCAAAGTGCCGACCTTCTGATCAACAAGCTCAGCGTCCTAACCCACTGAGCCACCACGTCACTTGTTTTATGTATACTAACACTGTAATCATATGGTATCGACACATTTTCATCTTCTTCAAAAAGCTTTATGTTGCAAATGACAGTGGGGTTTTTTTTAGTTGGTTGCTTTTAACATATTGCTATAGACTTCACTATGAATTAAATCATAACTACAGTATGTGTGCTGAAGGAAAGGAAAGGAAAGGAAAGGAAAGGAAAGGAAAGGAAAGGAAAGGAAAGGGAAGGGAAGGGAAGGGAAGGGAAGGAAAGGAAAGGAAAGGAAAGGAAAGGAAAGGAAAGGAAAGGAAAAATATTCACAGCTGCTGTTTATGGAGGTGGAACAAGCAGGATAGTCCAGCTGTGGGGTCTGTCATCTGCTTTTTGTCAATTGCATTTCTCAAGAGCTCTTCTGAGCATTCTTCCCATGTTCCCTACTGTTAAAATGACAGCATCATGATAAGTGGATTCCATCTGTCCAGTTTTGTTACCAAAACTATGATTTATTATTAAATGTTCTATGATAATAAGCCAAAATCTTTTCTCGCTCCAAATTCTTCATAAATACAGCTCGTAGCCCAAGTGCTAGGATAATGAACATGATGTATCATCGATCACGCAAGGTCCCCGTCTGTTTATAGCAGGCACAGTTGACATTTTAGGATGAGCTCTTCTTAATGATTTGCCTGGGGCAATAGAACAGTAGTATGAAGTGTACAGAACCAGGTATTCTCATTTTTACCTGATTTTTTTTTTTTTTTGCACTCTTTCCTTTTTAATTATCCTAAGGGTTTTGAACGATGTTTAGGATTGCACTGCTAGTTTTCATGTGTTTTACAGGAAATTTAAATGTGCACTTAGAGAAGATATTGTGGGTGTCTATACAACAACAACAAAGTGTTGTGAGTTAGTAGGTTGTCCATACCAGATACTTTACCAGTTATAGAAAAAGAAAGATAAAAAATAGTACATTTATTTAACCATGAGAGCTACACACTGAATATAAGCGTTCCCCCAGGTGTCTTTCATTTTTTTTCTATTTCTTTTTCCAGCCACATTTTAAAGACGTCTTCCAAATTTTCCAAAAATATTTCTTTCAGCACCCATTTTTCAGGTACAGCTCTCCACTCAGTTTCTTCCTTAAAAACCCAACTGAATTAACTGGATGTAGTTCTATGTCTCAGACTGTTGATTTTCATGCTTTAATTATTGTATCATTTAAAAACTGTGAGCAAATGTGTGAAATCTCTCAGGTTCATTTCCCCCTACCCCCTTGGGTAACAAATAGTAACAGTATTCTTATGGATCTACATTCATTTTATACAGGAGTTTAGAACTAAATGATAGCAATATTAAGATAAGGCTAACATCCTCCTCCACCTCTTGCTCTTCCTCCACCACCACCCCCATTATATGAATATGTGAAATTGGTGAATATGTTTAATAGCAGTTTAGAATGGGAAGAGATGGAAGAAGACTAACAAGCAATGGCATTCTTTAGATAAATAATTCTCTAGGGCTTTATATAAAACTGGAATATAAAAGAAGACTTGATCAGGCCTAGCTCACATCAAACTATTGGAAGAGACAATTTCATAATGGACGTCTAGTTGAACCAGACTTCTGTACTGTTTATAGTGATGGAAATAAAAGGCCATGTTATTATATCTAGATGCTTATTTTCAGCACTTAGGTTATTACAATGCTGCATTTTTTTTCTGATGAATGATATAAGATAATCTTTATTGTCACATTTTTTTGTGTACACACAGGCACACATTAAAAAAATGAAATTGTGATGCCTACTCTCAAAAGAATACACACACACACATACACACACATACATGAACACACATATTATATATGTATCATATGTATGTGCATGTATGTATATATATATGTATATATGTGTGTACCCCTTCATGGATTACTGCCTTGTCGTGACGAAGGGCCTTGCGTAATTCAATGAAGCTATGAGCTATGCCGTTCAGGGCCACCCAAGATAGACAGGTCATAGCAGAGAGTTCTGACAAAACATGATCCACTGGAGAAGGAAATGGCAACCCACTCCAGTATCTTTGCCATGAAAACCCTATGGACAGTACCAAAAGGCAAAACAATATGACGCTGGAAGATGAGCCCCTCAGGTCGGAAGGTGTCCAATATGCTGCTGGGGAAGAGCAGAGGGCTAGTACTAGTAGCGCCAGAAAGAATGAAGTGACTGGGCCAAAGCCGAAAGGACGCTCAGCTGTGGCTGTGGCTGGTGGTGAAAGGAAAGTCCGATGCTGTAAAGAGTTTTTCTCCATAGGAACCTGGAATGTAAGATCCATGAATCAAGGAAAGCTGGACGTGGTCAAACAAGAGATGACAAGACTGAACATCGACATCTTAGGTATCAGCGAACTAAAATGGACAGGAATGGGTGAATTTAATTCAGATGACCATCAGGTATACTACTGCAGGCAAGAATCCCTCAGAAGAAATGGAGTAGCCTTCATAGTCAATAAAAGAGTAGGAAAAGCAATACTGGGATACAATCCTCAAAATGACAGAATGATCTCAGTTCGAATCCAAGGAAAACCATTCAATATTACAGAAGTCCAACTCTATGCCCCAACCACCAGTGCTGAAGAGGATGAAATTGACCGGTTCTATGAAGCCCTACAGCACCTTATAGAACTAACACCAAAAAATGATGTTCTTATCATCATGGGGGATTGGAATACTAAAGTAGGAAGCCAAAAGATAACCGGAATAACAGGCAAGTTTGGCCTTAGAGTGCAAAATGAAGCAGGGCACAGGCTGATAGAATTCTGTCAAGAGAATACGATGGTGATAGCAAACACTCTTTTCCAACAACCCAAGAGACGGCTCTACACATGGATATCACCAGATGGTCAACACAGAAATCAGATTGACTATATGCTCTGCAGCCAAAGATGGAGAAGCTCTATACAGTCAGTAAAAACAAGACCAGGAGCTGACTGTGGCTCAGACCATGTGCTTCTCGTTGCAAAGTTTAGGCTTAAACTGAAGAAAGTAGGGGAAAGCACTAGGCCACTCAGGTATGAATTAAATCATATCCCTGTTGAATATACAGTAGAGGTGACAAATAGATTTAAGGAATTAGATCTGATAGACAGAGTGCCTGAAGAACTATGGACAGAGGTTCGCGACATTGTACAACAGGTAGCAACCAAAACCATCCCAAAGAAAAAGAAATGCAAGAAAGCAAAATGGCTGTCTGAGGAAGCTTTGCAAATAGCTGAGGAAAGGAGGGAAGCGAAAGGCAAGGGACAAAAAGAAAGATACGCCCAATTGAATGCAGAATTCCAGAGAATAGTTAGAAGAGATAAGAATGCCTTCTTAAATGAACAGTGCAAAGAAATAGAAGAAAACAATAGAATAGGGAGGACCAGAGATCTTTTCAAGAAAATTGGAGAGATGAAGGGAATGTTTAATGCAAAAATGGGCATGATAAAGGAGCAAAATGGCAGAGACCTAACAGAGGCAGAAGAGATTAAGAAGAGGTGGCAAAAGTACACAGAAGAACTATACAAGAATGAGCTTAACGTCCCTGATAATCACAATGAGGTGGTCACTGACCTCGAGCCAGACATCCTAGAATGTGAAGTGAAGTGGGTCTTAGAAAAGCTGAGCAACAACAAAGCTAGTGGAGGTGATAGTATTCCAGCTGAGCTATTCAAAATCTTAAAAGACAATGCAGTAAAAGTGCTACACTCAATTTGCCATCAAATTTGGAAAACTCAACAGTGGCCACAGGTTTGGAAAAGATCAGTTTACATTCCAATTCCAAAGAAAGGCAGTGTCAAAGAATGTTCCAACTATCGCACCATTGCACTCATTTCTCATGTTAGTAAAGTCATGCTTAAAATCCTACTAGCTAGACTTCAGCAGTATGTGGATCGAGAACTACCAGAAGTACAGGCAGGATTTCGAAGAGGCAGAGGAATTAGAGATCAAATTGCCAACATACGCTGGATCATGGAGAAAGCTAGGGAGTTCCAGAAAAACATCTACTTCTGCTTCATTGACTATGCTAAAGCCTTTGATTGTGTGGATCATAACAAACTGTGGCAAGTTCTTAAAGAGATGGGTGTACCAGACCATCTTATTTGTCTCTTGAGAAACCTATATGCGGGCCAAGAAGCAACACTGAGAACTGGACACGGAACCACTGATTGGTTCAAAATTGGGAAAGGAGTCCGGCAAGGCTGTATACTGTCGCCCTGCCTATTTAACTTATATGCAGAGCACATCATGAGAAAGGCAGGGCTAGATGAATCAAAAGTTGGAAATAAGATTGCTGGAAGAAATATCAACAACATAAGATACGCAGATGATACCACTCTAATGGCAGAAAGTGAAGAGGAACTAAAGAGCCTCTTGTTGCGGGTGAAGAAGGAGAGTGCAAAACTTGGGTTGAAACTTAACATTAAGAAAACCAAGATCATGGCATCTGGCCCTCTCAATTCCTGGCAAATAGATGGGGAAGAAATGGAGGTAGTGACAGATTTTATTTTCCTGGGCTCCAAGATCACTGCAGTTGGGGACTGTAGCCAAGAAATTAAAAGACCCTTGCTCCTTGGGAGGAAAGCCATGACAAATCTAGACAGCACACTAAAAAGCAGAGACATCACCCTGTCAACAAAAGTGCGTATAGTCAAGGCTATGGTCTTCCCAGTTGCAATGTATGGCAGTGAAAGTTGGACCATAAGAAAGGCTGAGCACCAAAGAATTGAGGCCTTTGAACTATGGTGCTGGAGAAGACTCCTGCGAGTCCCTTGGACTGCAAGGCGAGTCCCTTGGACTGCAAGGCGAGTCCTAAAGGAGATCAATCCTGACTGCTCTTTAGAAGGCCAGATCCTGAAGCTAAAACTCAAATACTTTGGCCACCTAATGAGAAAGAAGGACTCACTGGAGAAGAGCCTAATGCTGGGAAAGATCAAGGGCAGTAGAAGAAGGGGACAACAGAGAATGAGGTGGCTGGATGGAGTCACTGAAGCAGTAGGCGTGAGCTTAAATGGACTCCAGAAGATGGTAGAGGACAGGAAGGCCTGGAGGAATGTTGTCCATAGGGTCGTGATGGGTCGGACACAACTTTGCAGCTAACAATAAATATATGTTTGTGTGTGTGTGTGTGTGTGTGTGTGTGTGTGTGTGTGTGTGTG
>JAKJMR010000392.1:397787-420842 GCA_024449315.1 Daboia siamensis
AGATAGAGATAGAGATAGAGATAGAGATAGAGATAGAGATAGAGATAGAGATAGAGATAGATAGAGAAATATGCAAATGAATAATTCATTTGAGTGCTTCACAAATAATATGCAATCATTTTCTCCTTGGAAAATGCAGAATTTACTTTATTTCTTTATTCATGCATGTATAATGTTCATATTTATTGGTTAGAAAATGATATATAAAAAGCTGCCATAAGGAATACCAACAAGAATATCAATTTACTGTGAATCCAGGAGTATTTATAAACAAACAAACCAAAATCGAAATCAGAATAGCTTTTTTATGGTTTAAGATTTTTTTATTAATTTTCTAATATTACACTCACATATTTTAAAAGTAACGTGGCAGCTGAGCACAATAATTCCATTGCATTTAAATATCATCAATACATATTGCAAAATAATACAACTAATTCCCTCTCTTTCCCCCTTAATATACGCTGTCTCCTATTCAAACCAACACAATTCTTATACTATCAAACAAAAATAACTTTCTAGCATTCATCAATAATAACTTTCTAGCATTCTAACATTCATTAATAATCTTATTGATAATCTAGCATTCATCAATAATCTTCAGTTTTTGCACATTTTAATTAATTTAACATTCCATTTTTTTAGACAGTCAATTACCTAATATTTTTTTTCTTAATTTTAATTTTCTATTAATATTTTAAATTTAATGTTTAATCTTTATCATTTCCAAATTTTAAATGACCCCAATTTCTATCACGATTCCTCCACAGTCTAAAGTTTTGGATACACCTCTTATCTATACATGATTCTCACCATCTACATCAACTAATTCATAATACAAAGTAATATTCTTATTTTTCTAGTAATTCTTAAATATCTTAGTATCTCAAATTTAATAGCCAAAATATCTTTTATTTCCACACTTAGTATTACCTTTTTTCCCCTCTTTATGTCTCCTATCTCATATTTGAGACTAATAATTTTTTAAACTATTAGCATTTATACCACAAACCAATATACAAATTTAATTATTAATATTTATACTTCTAAGTTTTACCTAACCAAACTTTTTCTTTATCTCGACTTATAACAATATCTTGAATTCAAATCTTAATTGTTTTTACACATTCAATTTTTTAGCCACTCAATGACCTAATAAGCTTTTCCCTGTTTTAGTTTTCCCTTAATATTTATATTTAATATTTAATATTTATTTTTCTAGATTTTTACTTAACCACAATTCCTTTATCACAATTTCTCATGCAATCTAATGCTTAGGATACACACCTTATATATAGATTCTTACCATCTACCTTAACAAGTTAATAAAACAATATAATATTCTTATTTAAATATTTATGCTTCTTAATTTTACATAACCAAAATTTTCTTTATCTCAAGTCATTACAATATCTTATATTCAGAATACATTTTTTAACTATTTGGGTATACTCTATTTTAAATCTCATGTGTAAATCAAAACCTCAGTCCTTTTAAGTCTTATTCTAGCCTTATTTCTTTGCCAAATCATCTTTCGCTTTTAAATCATCAATCAAATGTCCTTGTGTTGTTGTGGCTATTGTTTGGTGTTGAAAAGACCATCCAATTACCATTTTTAAAAAAAGACTAGCTAGTCTAACAGATTGTTTCCTTTTTTTCCCATCTCGATGTGGTTGTCTGAAAGTGTTTATCATCTCTTTCATCTTTTTTTCTTTTGGATTTTCAGGTTCCTTCTGATTTATAAGAAAAGCTCTTTCCTTTTTCTCTATCATCAATTTCTTTTCTGTATCTTTGTTCTGGGTCCCAGAATTAAGATGCTTTGTAGCTCCAGAATTCCAATCAATTCAACTCAATGAAAATAGTTGTATAACAGATATTTTTATTGTTCAGGAACTTTAAGCAAAGACTTACATTTTGCAGTAAGACATCCAGTTGTAAAAGCACATATATGTCCATATCTGTTCATTTCCATAGGTAAAAAGGGATAATTCTCCATCTCAGCTGCTAGTCGATGCATGTAGCATGGTTGATTAGACAAAGGCTTTACAACCTGGCACATAACCAGGATGTCCTGCAATAAACTTTTTAACTCCACCCACTGTCTAGATAAGCTATAGGACTAAATAACAACTAGACTACATTTCCCAAAAGTCATCTCTTAACAAAATGGTGTTTAAACCTTTAAATGCTAAATGTTCTTACATACAGTTCTCTCAATGTTATAACATTAACTCTGTAAATGCTAAATATTCTTACACAGTTCTTAACTCCTAAGGTGGCTACAATCTGGTCCAGCACAATTCCATTATCTGTATTTGTTGAGTAGTTGAATCTTCTGTCATAGCATTTGGTTGTTCCACTTTCTCTAGAATTCTGTATAAATAATTCTTTAGTTGAGGTCATACTTTAAGTTTGCATATCCAGGCTACTTTCTTGTTTCTTTCTGCCATTTCTTATTTTATCACCAATTGTTAGGAGAGCTTGGATAATCACATTTAACATACAAAGAGTTTATTCCTGTTCTTCCTCTGTAGGAAAAGTCCATTCCTGTTCTTCTTCCATTATAGTGTATTAAACTAAAAGGTTACAGTCAGAAAGTCCACTAAGTGAAGAGCAGATCTGAGTCTCTTGCAACTGGTGTTTCAAGGTTGCTTATATCTTATCTATTTTCTAAGCTGTCAATGTGTCTCTCTTAGACAATAACAGGTTACATATCAGGTTTGGCCACCAGGTGTCACCCGGTTTGGAGGGAATCTCTGGCTCTGATGGGAGAGTAGCCGCTTTCTCATGATCAAGCGAAGGCTCCTCCTTGCTGATCGCCTCTACAGGGTCCCTGAGTGATGAAAAACCGGATGGTGAAGATGGGACTCATCTTCTGAGCATCCATGGTGGCCGCACAGCAAACCGGAAGTCTCCAAAATCAGAATAGTTTTATTGAACCATCTGGAAAGTGCAGTCCAAAATTACATTCCTTGTTATTATATTTCATTTTCCTCCCTCCTTATTTATTTATTTACAGGTTGGCAATAGGCTTCCATAATGGTCATGGAATCTGTCATAATTACAATATTAGATTCACCATAGAAAACTTTCAGAGTGGTGCTTTCAGTGAACCAGTTTTATGAAATTGTGTAACAGGTGCATTACTTTACTTTACAAAATAAAATAAAATAAAATCTTTCACTGTAAGAAACTGGTGAAAAACATTTGCAGGTAGTCCTTGTCTTATGACCATAATTGAGCCCACAATCTCTGTTGCTAAGTGAGACATTTTTTAGTGAGTTTTGCCCCATTTTACAACCTTTCTTGCCACAGTTGTTAAGTTAATCTGGCTTCCCCATTGACTTTGCGTGTCAGAAGGTCAGAAAAGGTTATCAGGGACACTGCAACTGTCATAACTATGACCCAGTGTCTAAACATCTGAATTTTGATCATGTGACTATTTGAATGCTGCAATGGTCATAAGTGTGAAAAACGGTCATAAAATCACTTTTAAGATTCACTCCACATATATGTTTAGCCTAACTATTGGGCAAAAGTAGTAAACAATGATATAGAAAATCATCATGCTAATAAAACATGCTTACTTCTTCTTTGTTTTCCAAAATGTCTATTTTGAAATGAAATTTAGCAAATGTGTTGAAGTCTTCTATCCAAGTAGCTATTGTTTGGGAATATGAAAACTCCAGGATTCCTATCTCCCTTTCCTTCACCCCACTTGCCCAGATGTTCAAAATTTACCTAGAATTAAATTTCCCTATCTCTACCATGAAAATAAATAGATTTGGTTAAAGTATATGTAATGCCTACTTTTATAAGAGAGAGAGAGAGAGGTTATTTCTAAAGATAACCCATAGGTTATCTTTAGAAATAACGTCTCTCTCTCTCTTATAAAATGTGGGGATGAAAATTCATACATATTTTATACAGTACGTACTTTTGCCTAACATATAATTTGTCCCTAGATATTTTCCATAATGTTTTGAATTTTTTTGTATGTATTTTGCCCCTTTACTAGTATAACCTATGTTGGACAATTCCTTTCTTCATCCTTCCCTCCACCCTTCCCAACCTCACTCCTTTCTCCCCCTCTTTTCCATCTGATTTATTTATTTATTTATTTAATTTTATTTATATACCGCCCTTCTCCCGAAGGACTCAGGGCGGTGTACAGGACAGATATAAATATATATAAACTACATCACCAAATTAGGAGCAGTGCAAAATTTAAGGGATAGTCACATACTGTATTAATTTGTGTATTGACTGGAAAAGTATAAAAATAACAGGGTTTCATATTTGAATATGGTCTGGCTTATTTTCTTCCCCATAACTTATATAATTCTATTCTCAGCACCATCAGTTTCAACTGTCTCCTTTTTTTCCCCTATCAACTCCTCATGAAGGTTAACATTTATCTATAGATCACCAGTTCAGAAAATTAAGATTGCTAAACAGACTGAACCCCAAAATCTACCCCTTAAATGTATTACAGTCTCAGTGAGATTTTAACCTAGCTTTGAATTTATGTGTTTTCTGTCTTTATATAAACAAACTTATTTTACAAAATAAACACACTTGTTTTACTTATTTCTCCAATTCCATGTTGAGGAAGTGACCAGAAAAGCTTTTCTTTCTTTCTTTCTTTCTTTCTTTCTTTCTTTCTTTCTTTCTTTCTCTTTCTTTCTTTCTTTCTTTCTTCTTTATCTCTCTCTCTATCTATCTCTTTCTTTCTTTCTTTCTCTCTCTCTCTCTCTCTCTCTTTCTTTCTTTTTTTTTCCCTTTCCTTCTGTCTTTTTTTCCCCTTTTTTAAAATTGTTTGGTAATTCATAAACGAAGGTCAAACATAACATCAACAAACCATAGTATCTTATGAGATAGATTGTTTATTAGAAGTAATATCAACTTTTGTAAATTCCCAGGCTCAGCTGCTGCTTCTGTTCTGGCTTGCCTGCTCACTCCCTTGTACAATTACATGTTTTATAACAATTTTAAGTATTGTTTATTTTATTTAATTCAGTATGGAACAACAACATAAAGATACCTTGACAATCTGTGCAGATTTGATAATATCCCTAGTGAAGTCATTAAAAAAGAAGAATATTATTATTATTATTATTGTTTGTCGCACAGTTAGCTAGCTGTTCACACTGGATTTTGCATTTTTGTCCATATATTGAATCCCTTCCCAAGAACTTAGGACAGGCATATGTGGATGTTTTTGCTGTTACTGATATCATCACAGTGTGTAAGCTGTTCCAAGTAAAGCTACCTTTTGCAATTGACTGATGGTGAATTTGTCAGTGCCAATGGTGTTTAAGTCATGCTCCAAATATTTTGGGATTGCATACAAAGCACCTATTACTAATAGCACCATCTTTCCTTTTTGCCACATTCTATTACAGGTTTTTATATTTTATTGCCTTCTCCAGTTCTTCCTTTTCTATTCTGTCTCCACATCCAGTATCCAGACTTTTGTTTTTGTCTTTCTTATTGACAATTGTTAAGTCTGAATTCTAACATCCCAGAGCATTTTAGTTTCTTCATTTTCTCTATTTTATGGTCCCACCAGTTAGTTCTTGCTTGCAGGAAAATGATATTTCTTGCAGATCTTCCAATGTACCATTATCGCTACTTTGTCTTACTGTTGTTTGAAGTCAATTGTGTGATTATTATTAGCATTACTTTGTAGTATCCAGTTGCTCCTTAGAGGAGAGACAACTGAGCAGAATATATTGTATATATTGTTTGCCATCTGGAAGTTGCAAGCATCCACACACAGGTAGTCATCAATTTACAACAGTTCTTTTAGTGACCATTCAAAGTTACAACGGCACTGAAAAAAGAGACTTATGACTTTTTTTTCACATGGGGATTGCAGCATCCCATGGTCATTCAATCAAATCCAGCTATTTGGCAAATGACTCATATTTATGAAGGTTGCAGTGTTCCTGTGTCATGTGATTTTTTGCAATCTTCTCACAAGCAAAATCAATGGGAAAGACAGCTTGATTTAACAATTGTGTTACTAACTTAACAATTCCAATGGTTCACATAACAATTGTGGCAAGAAAGGTCATAAAATGAGGCAAAATTCACTTAATAAATGTCTCAATTAGCAACAGAAATTTGATGTTGCAATAGTGGTTGTAGGTTGATCACTACCTGTACTCTATTAATAGAAATGAATGGGCTAAGTTTTGTTTTGTTCTTATTTATTTTATTATTATTTGTTTCCCACTTTTATTATTTATTTATTATTTATTATATTTACACAGATAAAATTGGGTCTATGTAAAGTGAACTAAACCACTTGACCATTTATTGTAAAGAATAGAGGATAATACATATTCAAAATACAAATGGATTGCGGATCTGCTTAATTTCTTTTTTTAAACAGGGATTGACAATAATTAAAGGCTCATGACCCATTGGAATAGATTTATCTCTTTCTTGTCCAAAATTATTAGAATGGCTTCAGTACAACAAAAAGATACTATGAGAAATTTAAAATGGAATAACTATCCTATTGATACCAACAGAAATCTTTCTCTGAAACATTCAAACTGTGCCTTTGATGCAGCTGATTTTAGTTCTAGCTTTGATGAAAAATGAAATAGTCCTTCACCTTTGCTGATTGTATTTATGACAGAGTTCATTCTGCCTTTCAATTCATCAAAGGAGCTGTTGGCTTACTATATCGTTCAGCTCTAAATAGCATTGTTTATTGAAAATAAGGCAGCACTACCTGAAGTGATTGAAAACCTCTGAAAACAAGAAATAATGTCATCAAGTAAAATAATAATAAAAAAAGACTTTGGGGCACTGCGGCTAAGTCAAATCTTTCCCTTTCTTATACTTATCTATTTATTTTATTTATTTCATCAACACATAGGGCCACCCAACTTGCAAATATTTTTTTTTTATAAGCCAGAGTTTGCTAAAAATTAGGAAGTAAAATTAGGAACAGTCATGTTTTTAAGGTTTTCCAGAATGCCAGCAGAATCAGGGTCAACATTTTTATGGATGTGGTGTTCCTGGAAGAAGGTACTCCAACTTAGAGTATGGAAGGAAAAAATAAAAAACAAAAACAAACTAGCTAACAACTGTACAAACATCAAAAGAACTTTGGAAGTTTCCTCTATAGCTGACAAGTCCAAATGCAGTATCTTTCATTCCATATAATACATATTATAGCAAGGTCTGCATGGATAGCAAGTTCTACTTTCATAGCAGACAATGAAAACAATGTAATTGGGGCAATAAAGAGATTGGTAATCCGCCAAAGAGATGCCCTTGGAAGGAAATTGCTTTGTGTTTCAGAGAGTTCTGTGGTACTCCTTAGTTGAAGGATTTTGCAAACTCCAAATTGGGACAAAAGATTGCAGTGTATTAATACACATCCACACAAGTTCTTTCACACACACACTATCACGTTCTACTTGCCGGATTAGAAATCCAATTGCATTAACACCTTAAGATTGGTGATCTCTGCATTCGGTGACATCTGAACTGCATTCAAATGGTCACTTCACAGTTTTGCATTCTGAATCAGTGTGTGTCATAAATAGCAGAATAATAACCATTTCCATGGAGAATGCCAAGAAACACACTAAACTATCAAACTGTAAGAAGATCAGGAGAAGACTAGCAGGAATGTAAAGGCTGTTGTGCTGGCAGAGTAAAAGAATCTGGATCAATTAAATGTTGGGGTATGTGGAACAGGGGAATGGACTGAGAATGAGAGCAAGATTCCCTAAATAGTGAAAACCAAGGAATGGTTAGTTTGTTTTGGTTTAGAAGGATGGAAAAGGTGAGCTATAAAGTTAAAGTTAGCATTCATTCATTCATTTATTCTTTCATTCATTCGTTCATTCATTTTTAGCAAATGATCCATCCCTGCAATGTGCAGTTGCAATTTATAGAAATTTGCATATTATAGGATTCTGCATGTATCCCACTGCCAACCTGACCAATCTGTTCAAACCTCAACTTTTCTGTACTAGCAGCAGAAATTGATGTTTCATGTGAATAGAACTAAAGTACATAAATTCTCCAGATTATGTTTACTAACATTGAATTTGTTTTAATGAAACAAGGAGAAATTACTTTAGAAAACTTTTAAAGGAACAAAAAAAGTTTATAACAAGGAATGTGATATTATTTAGTCACAAGGTGGCAAAATGAGGCGGATAGATGCCTTTCCTTGTATTGTATGTGGAGATCTAAACTGTCTCAGCTTGTCTTCCTTCCATTATATTCCAAGTGAAGACACCATTACTATTCCTTATTTGTTTGCTTGTTTTCAGTAATGGTACTACAGTCATTGCCCTAGATCAGGGGTGTCAAACTCGCAAAGTCACGTGACGTGTCTCGACATATCATGACTTTTTTGCCATTGCCGGCAATGCGGTGGGCGTGGTTTTGTCATGACGCATCCAGCCCGGCAGTTTGACACCACTGTTGTAGATAAAGTCAGGGCTTTTTTTGTCATAGAATCCTCAGAACAGAGTTCTGGCACCTTTTTTGAATGGAACCTTGTAGGGTAGGCAAGGTGGGTTGTATGACATGTGTGAGTTCCGGCACCTTTTTCTTTTACAAAAAAAGCACTGGATAAAGTGCTGGGAAAATCACTGCCTTTATAGATTTTCAATGTACAAGGAGATCCACTGAGTAGAAGACAGAATATTTTTTGCTGTCTATCCAATATAAAGCATAATATGCTTTTGGCTCATCATCATTTTCCCTTGCAAGATCAGACAAGTAAAGTACGTTGTTACCTATCCAGACAAGTTAGTTATTATTAAGGAAAGTTCAAGCTTATTTTCTTTGTTTCCTTTCTTTGTTCATATATATATATATATATACACACAGTATATATATATGTGTGTGTGTGTGTGTGTGTGTGCACATATGTGTGCGTGATATACACAGGATATACACAATATGCAATTAATTCTCTATTTTGCTAAACTTCTCAAATAATTTCTAGACCACCCATGATTTACATTTCTAGAGGAAAAAAAATGAAGAAATTGCTGAGTTCTTAAATATTTAATGAGAATTTATATGATTTTCAATACTTACATTCAACTGATTGCCATGGTTACAGAATATTAAATTAATGAACCCATAAGAGTCGGAGGACATGGGATGGATTCAAACTGTGTATTATTGTTGTGCCTTCTTTATACAATAAATCAAGCTAATGGTAAAGTCTAAACTTTTTAAAGAATGTCTCTGCTACCTTTGTTATTGATCAAGTCAACATTCTCAAAAATGACCCAATGATGAAGGAATAAAGATTATGATTTATTATTTAAAAAATCTAAATTTTGCATTTAAAAATTACCAGTTATACTCTCACATTAATAGGTAAGGCTGGGATGATGGAACACTACTGGCATAGTTACTGGCATAGAAATTTCGAGAAGTACCAACATATAGATGCTAAACAAGATAAATGTTTCCTGTGTGATTGTCTTCTAAAATCAATCCAAAAAGCTCTTGAAATTTTGTTTTGGCTTTAAATTCAGTGGCCGGTTTATGTGAGTTTGTTAATCCTCCAATTCCATTCAATCTTATAGACAGACAAAGTCAGCACTGTCTAATGTATGCCTACTTAGAAATGCATCCAGATTCAATACTCTGGATTTTATTGTGAGTTTAGAAGATAACTTCTATGTGTTGTTAGTAAAATTTACTCTTATTGTGTTGATTCAATTCAGTTTCAATTTATTAAGGCAAACAGATCCAAATTCAGCAGAATTTAGGGGAGTTTAGTTATCTAGCCTGGTAACTAAATGTTCGGAAACCAACCCACAAGCTCAGAGAACGAACTTTCACCCCCATATATACCTGTACACAAACATAAACATATAAACTCATATAGACAAACTCATACATACTTCAAATGGATCTCCCTATAGGGACATTATATCTGCCCTGTAGTGGTGCAGGGAGGATTACAATGTGCTCTTGCCAAGACCCAACATTATAGTTTATGTACAGGATCAGCACATGAACATACAAAGCCATAACTCTAATTAAATATTTTGGCATCTTACAGAAGTTGGATAACTAGCTCAGATTATACTTCCAATCAGTTTCTTGCAATTGTTGTGCAATCATATTTGAGGTTGCATTCAGCAATCGGGGGGGGGGGAATACTTTTTGCTTGTGGGGCTTTCTCCTGATAGGTGAAAAGGTAATATTTAAAACAGAATGGAGCAACCCAAAGTGTGGCCCTACTACCCACACATTCCATCAGAATTTGCCTTCCTGAATATAAATCCATTTTTCTGTGTCCTTTAATCTGGAGCAAGATAAAGAAGTTTTATATAACATCTTTCAGATATTTAAATAGTGCTATCGTATCCTACTGCTAGCCACATGTCTATTCATGGCAATCCAGATGCCTATCCTTTGACCTAGAATTGATTATTATTGATACAACACTCTAAATTGCAGACAAAATATTAAATGAAAAATAAGAGTCAATTACCTGCCTCAGAGAAAAGAATTTGGATTATTAAACTTCACATTTAACTCTCAGGTTTTTCCATGTTAACAAATATTTGGATTGAATGGAGAGAGATATTACATATGTTTACATAACAATCTTCTGTGATCAGGAACTGTCATTCCTTCATCACCCATTTTAGTTGTTATATCAATTTCCTTCAAACTGTTTTCATAAGATTTAGTTTCTGGACCCTTGATCTTCTTTGGTTTTCTTTTTTGACCCCATTCCAATTTCTTTAAATCATACTTAAAGTATAATGTCTATAACTGGACATAATCTACAAAAGCATAATATATAAAAACTCATTTCTAAGGACCTGGAAATTGCAGAAATAATACATACAGTACTGTAGATGATCCATACTAAAATCAGCTTCTGTGATGGCACTCATTTCTTTTCTAGTGCTACATTTTTCTATGAAAAGTCTTATTTGTTTGTTTGTTTGTTTGTTTTGCCATCCATCTTACTGCAAGGCAACTCTGAGTGACTTAAATGTACTGAATACATCTCTGTTTCATTTATCATCCATAAACTACACACCTACACATCTCAGTATCAGTAATCCCAAAATAAAATTACCTAACAAATATTGTATTGGTACAAGGACAATATATCTGAATTAAGTACTCAATCTCTTGAATTAAGTGGTTTTTCTCAGCTATTTCAATCATTTTCATCCATATATTTTGGTCCTTTTACTGCAAGACAAAGTCCTAAAATAAAATTACCTAACAAATATTAGACTGGTGAAAAGACAATATATCTGACATGTACAACTCTTTTAACTCTCTCTTTCTTTTGGAGTCCTATAGCCCAAGGATCATGTCACTGATTTCCACTGAGACACCAAGGACATAATAAATTTTATGCTTTCAGGAAGACAGTATTATTGTTCAATTATGTATTTGAATTTAATACTGCAAAGGACTCTGGGAAGCATACAAAACAACAGAAAACATAAAAAAGCAGATAATGAACTTTAATTCACAGAATAAATATATAAATAGACTTATGAATATTTTTAAACCCAGGCACTTGGGTGAATGCACATTTTCAAACTCAAAACTGTGTATTATATGTTTAAACAGCTGAGAAATATTTCTGAACATTCAGCAAACTGTGAAATCCATTGTAGACATCAGTTTTGATCCCTATGTCAATCAAGTGAAGTAGGCTGGACATTTATATAAGAACACACCAATCCTGATATTATTTCACATGCACAGTGAACAGAGCAAAAATGTTTTCTAACTAAAAGATTTATCTGATCCTGAAGAATTTGTAGTAAGTGAAGGGCAAGGTAATATCCTATCTAAATGAATTATAATATGAAATCATGATTCAACAGTAAGTGAATTCAACATCAAAATATTGCAAAGACGGATAGCGAAATATAGGAGATAATGTGTGTAGTTATAATTCTGGATGTGAATTGGAATAATTTACTACAGACTCAATGACAAAAGAACATTGCTCAAAAACGTCTGAAAACAAAACACATGCAGTTGAAATAAACTCTTCAGCATGGGTGTCCAACTTCTTGGCTTGCCTGGACCACATTAGATGAAGAAAAATTGTCTTGGGCCCACATATGAAATATATCTAATAACATTAATTATAAAAATCACACAATAATGTTAAAAGTTTACAATTTTGTGTGGCCACATTATTACCTACCCAGGGCAAACCTGTTCTAAAGCATCTCTTTGTCTATTTGGGCAAAACATGGTTATTTCTTGTGTCCCTTAAACTTCAAGAGCCTTTTGTGTTAATCACACTTGGTTTTCCCAATTTCCCTTGGAACAGTTGTTTTTTTTTAAAAAAATAAGGACCTCATAAAGACAAATGTTTCAGTCCTACTCTTAAATCTTGTATGTTATTTGATCCTTCCTCCTGGAATACCTTATTGCCAAAAAATAGAGCAGCACGTGAAACAGTAACCCAGAATTCTAAGATATTAATGTGGTAAACATTGTCCTACTTATTTCGTAATATGTTTTTCTTTCACAGTATATTGAAAAAAACTCCCCCAACCCCACTTGTAGTATGATCTTACAGCATCAACACTTCGACTGTTATTTAATAACATCAGCTGAAATCCTACTTGACTGTCTAGTAAATTTGTGTTGGTTTCCTGGCAAATGAAAGTGGTTTTATATTTCCAACTTCCTTGTTCAACTCCATAGTGCTATAGTCCTTTGCCGAGTACTAACCAAATCTGCTCCTGGTTAGCTTTTTTGATATTGGTTGAAATTCAGCTGATGCTTTGGTCCATTATGACATTAACTTGATACATAGTCAGAAATACAACCATATATACAATATTGGTTTTTGCTGTTTTATTTGTTTGTTTGATTGCTTTTGTCTCTGAAGCTATAAACAAAACATGCCAAAGCTCTTCAGGGATGATGATAGTCTTAAAGAGGTGCAATTTAGTAAGAGAAAATTCAAACACTGTGGACCTTGCAATGAACAGTTTAAAATGTTTAATAAGAGAAAAATGCAGAATCCAAAAAAAAAACCACATACAATCAAGCAAACCAAAAGTGAAAGAAAATGTAAATGTGATAAGCAGAAAATAGATGTTGTTTTTATTTTCTGAATCCTTCCTGAAATTGTTTGAAAATATATGCCAGTGATCATGCAACATATCCTGCCTCTTGATGAAGTTTAGAAATAAATATTAGTGGAGCAACTAATTAGCACTGAGATACTTTCCAGTTTAAGAACACATTTTGTTCCCAATTTCTGCCCTTTACTTGAATTTTGCTACAATAGCAAAATTCAATAGTATGAAAAGTGAAACAGTATTATTTTTTTCATATATATTTTATTATTTTTAAAAAATAACAATCTTTAGTACTTAGTAAACAACATATTGTCTGGGTTCATATATTTAACAACAATCAAGAATAGTTAGTTTTTATGAGTCCTTGATCTTTTCTTCTTCCAATAGTATTTTCCTTTTACCAACATTGAGAAAATACAATTCTTAGTACTTTCAATACATACGAAGTCAAATATAAATATTTTTCTAGTATTTATACAAATAACATTAGTGTATAACATCTTTTTAATCAACTTATATTTCAGTTATATTTGCAAAGAGTCATTTTATTAAATTGCCATAGGTCCTGTTTTCGACGTTCTTATTTAAGCTTAGCTTCCCCTCAATAATCAAAACATTCTTATCAATTATAATTTTCTCAAGGTTAATTACATTTAAGTGTCCAGACATTCTGCTCACATAAGCCAGGGGTTTTTGACCTTTTCACCCATTGTATCACTTTTAGGATACGGCAACATCTGAGTAAGTAGCACCAGTCGCCTAGCAAGGTGTCAAAAACTTGACCAAAAAAAAAGGAACAATATAAACACTAGAAAAAAAGGGATGAAGTACCGGTAGTCCTCAACTTACAACAGTTTGCTTAGTGACTGTTTGAAGTCACAATGGCACTGAAAAAAGTGCCCCCCAAGCCACAGCCAAGCAAGACATCTCCCTGCCTGTCTGGCTGTGCTTTTCCTCTTGTCCGAGGTTTTCATTGTTGTGAGCATTTCTGTTGAGGATTGGCAGTGCGGGTGGGGTTGGGGGGTGTTTGTTTTTTATTCCCTCCCCATCTGCTGGGTGGTTGCAGCAGGTTTTGGTCACTTCACATGACCCTGGGGCACTGTGACTGTCATAAACATGAATCAGTTGCCAAGCATCTGAATGTAAATCACAAGACTCTGGAGATGCTGCAATATTCCAGCTGATCGGTGCTTCTTCTGGGCTCAGCAAAAGCGCCAGGATCAGTGCCGAGCTCCAGCTGTAGCCTGGCACTGATCCTGGCACTTCCGATGGCTCCAGCCATCTCTCACTCAGGCTTGTGCAGTGCTGCCACCGGTTCAGCTCATTCCGCTCCCCCGCTACCACTTTTCTAGGATGGTCACATACCACCTGCCAGGTGCCAATATACCACAGGTGGTACCTGTACCACTGGTTGAAAAGCCCTGACATAAGCCATCCCATTTTTTATTTTATTTTTGTCTTAACATACAAAGAAAAAAAAAGTACTATACTACTTATAAATCACATCCCTCTTACTATAGATCCCATTTATATCCAAAATTTATCTATTCTTTTAGCCATATTCAAACAGGTGTTTAGTCATATGATACTCCATCCAGTAATGTCTGGGGTCATATATTTAACAACAATCAATAGTAGTTAGTTTCTATGATTCCATAATCAGCATACTAGTTAGTAATACATTTCTTTGATCTTCTCTTCTTCCAATAGTATTTTCCTTTTGCCAACATTAACTACTTTCAATACATAGAAAGTTAAATGTAAATATTTTTCTAGTATTTATACAAATAACATTAACATCAGTGTATAACATCTTTTCTAATCAGCTTATGACATGATACAGTATTATTGTTTAATACTTCATAAGTACTATTTTGTAATTAATATGAACAATTGTGTATTTAACTTGAATTTGACTACAATAGGCTCTGTCCATAAACATGGGTTAAAAAATATGTAAAAAGATTTTGTTGTCTTGTTCGAGGAAGCAACTATCTGAAGTCTATCTTTGTCTCCTCTCACCATGTCCTATATTTACATATAGCAGTGGCAAATCCTCCGAAACACTTTTTAATAATAGCTGGAATTAAAATCCTGGAATTGTTAGATGGATTTGGAATGACCAAGAATCAGTCTAGGCACTTCTTAGATGTAAAAGAGATCTTGGTTCACAACTTGCTTCTTTGTACTTTACTTCCTGGAGATTTTATTTGAAAGATTTCATCTTTACCAACAGAAGAATATCTTTAAAACGCCTTTAAAATTCTGATCCCAGAATTTTCAGAAAATGTTTCCAACTATAATTCATAAAAAAATCTACTACAAAGATTAAAAGAAATCCTTACAGTGAAATAGAGGCTAAGAGGGGAAAGCATTTTAAAATAAATTTTCCTTTATAAAGAACAAAGAACAGTAATGAAATTGGGGTGGGAAGAAAGGAGTCAACATAGCATTGTAAGCAATATATAAAATGTTATGGCATTCTATACTTTCAGGAATTCTATTCTTTACTAGGAAATTGTGATAAGCTTTCTCCTTGTTGGAAGCATTTTCCTGCATTCCTGAATAACTTTAAAAAGATTTATTATATTTTCAAAGACTTCCACAGAAGAAAACAAAATAGAATGGATTGTCAGTCATACCATTTTATGAAGATTTCATGTTCCAATTAGGTGAAAACTCAGAAGGTCAGATGGTTATATTAATGTAGTATATAGAAAGATGCCTCTTCTTAATTTGATCAATCACATCATAGGAGATAAGAATGGAAATAGGTTGGGTGTGACAATCAATCAATCAGAATAGAACTGGAAGGGACCTTGGAGGTCTTCTAGTCCAACTCTGTGCTCAAGCAGGAGACCCTATACCATTTCAGAAAAGTGCCTGTCCAGTCTCTTCTTAAAAATCTTCAGTGATGAAACACCCACAACTTCTTGAGGCAAGCTGTTCCACTGGTTAATTGTCCTCACTGTTAGGAAGTTTCTCCTTAATTCCAGGTTGCTTTTCTCCTTGATTAGATTCCATCCATTGTTTCTTGTCCTGCCATCTGATGCTTTGGACAATAAATTGATCCCCTGTTCTTTGTGGCAGCCCCTCAAATACTGGAATACTGCTATCATATCACCCCTATTTCTTTTTTTATTTAGATTAGCCAAACCCAAATCCTTCAGCCGTTCTTCATATGTTGGGTGCAATCTTTGCATAGTAATAGTCTATCCAAAATATTAAAAAGGTTATTTCCTGATGTGTGCTAGCATGAAGAAAAAGCTAACCTCACAATTGTTCCATTGAGTAATTGTCCTCACAACTCTAACATCTATGTTACAACTGTTGAATTTTACCTCCTGGAATGGACCCCAAAGTCCAAAATTAGAGCCTTTTTCTTACTTTCTTAGTTATCGGCAGCGGCCTGACTTATTTCCTATGCTGGCAGCTATCATGGCCGCTTTAATGCTCGGCTGGATCAAGATCTCCCCAGTGACAGTCTGGTTTGGGCCTGGACCTGACCGTGGTGGGAGGACGGTCTTGGATTGTTCATCGACCGCCCCACTGGTGTGAGAGACCAGTTGGGGCAGGCCCGGCCCTGGACTCTTTGCTCTCTCCACCTCAGGTTGGACTCCTCAGCCGGAGTGAGAGGACGGCTGGGGCTTCCTCCCTGCGCCATCTCAGGTGAGAGCTGAGCTGGACTGGTGGACTGAGAGATACATCTACCGGACTTAATATTATTCCATCTAGACACCATCATCTTATTGATTCACCCATTGTAAATAATTGTAATCTTGCCCTATGTGGATATGCTACTGTTTTATGGTTTGTTATCGTTACTCTGGAGCTGATCTGTATGCCCTTAGGGGGGTTTTTCCCTCTTGGGCACGACCAGCCACCTGTTTCCACTCTCCCCTTAATGACGAGCCCAATTGCTGGGACTCCGAGAGGTGGCTGGGCCTAGACAGGGGCCTAGTGTTGAGACACGCTAAGAGGCCCCTGATACATTTTTTAGCCGGTTGTTTTAAAAGGTTAGGGAGGGGGAGGGATAATAGACTGGGGAGGGAATCATTAACCGGCGCTCAGCCTGGGACTGTTAGGGATCCCAACGAAACGGGGTTGGGGGAGGTGGTTGCTGGTTCTGTGAATGTTGGGGTGGGGCTTCAAATCCCCACGACGATAGGGAATGGCAGCAGGTGGTTGCACGGAGGGCCATATCAACATCTGGGATCGCGCCCCCGCTGTCTACGTGTGGTGGCGCGCTCCGACCCTCCGGTTAGCACCCTTTTGCCCGGGGATGAGGGTGATCAGGCCCCTGAGCTTAGGCTGGTTTATTTTAATGCCAGATCCGTCGTTAATAAGGCTCCCCTCATTCAGGAATTGATTGAGGAGGAATGTGCGGATCTGGCGTGCATTACGGAGACTTGGTTGGGCTCGGAGGGAGGGGTTCCTCTGACGGAGTTATGCCCTCCAGGCTTCCGTGTGCTACACCAGCCACGGGCTCAGGGTAGGGGCGGTGGGGTGGCAGTGGTTATCCGGGAGACTTTATGTCCGCGGGAGACCACCATTGTCCAAACGGCCGGGAGTGAATCCCTCCTCCTGAGATGTGGTTCTCGGGTTCAGTTGGGCTTGTTGCTCACATACCTGGCGCCCAGCTGTGTAGCAACAGCCCTGCCCGAGCTGCTCGATACTCTCTCAGGGTTGGCGGTGGAGTTCCCCAGGCTTATAGTTCTGGGTGACTTCAACCTGCCTTCACTGGGAGGGTCGTCTGAATTGGCTCGGGAGTTCATGGCCTCCATGACGACCATGGGCCTGACCCAAGTTATTGAGGGCCCGACTCATGTGGGGGATCATACTCTCGACCTGGTGTTCCTGTCTGGACAGTGGTTGGATGATCTGGGAGGGGGTTCACCAACCATTGTTCCCCTGTCATGGTCAGATCATTATCTCCTGCGGCTGGTCTTCCGTTACGCCACCCCCCGCCGCTGGGCTGCGGAACCGACCAGGTGGTTCCGCCCCAGGCGCCTAATGGACCCGGAACGGTTCCAGATGGCGCTTGGGTCTATACCCATCGCCCTTACCCACAGCCCAGTCGATGCCCTGGTGGATGCCTGGGAAAGGGCGGCCTCCGGGGCACTTGACTGTGTTGTACCCTTGCGACCTCTGACCCGGTGCAGATCCCGTTGGGCTCCATGGTTCTCTGTGGAGCTCCGGGAGATGAAGCGTCGGAGACGGGGCCTAGAGAGCGGTTGGAGGTCCAGCCGATCCGAATCTGACCGATTGCAGTTAAGATCTTTCATAAGGTCTTATCTTGCAGCGATAAGGACGGCGAAGTCTAATTACTTCGCTGCCCTCATCGCGTCTGCAGATAATCGCCCGGCCGCCCTGTTTAGGGTGACTCGCTCCCTTCTTAACCAGGAGGTGAGGGAGGATCCCTTACAGGGACGAGCCGAGGAGTTTAGTCATCATCTTGCGGACAAAATCGCTCAGATCCGGACCGGTCTGGACTCTGACTGGGCAGAATCTGACGTGGAGGAATCGGATGGTCTTGAGCATGTTATCTGGACTGAGTTCGATCCTGTTTCCCCTGATGATGTGGACAGGATCATGGGGAGGCTGAGCATCACCACTTGTTTATTGGATCCGTGCCCCTCCTGGCTAGTTTATGCGGCCCGGGAGGAGACACGAGGCTGGTTCCAGGCAGTAATAGCTGCTTCTTTGGAGGAGGGTGTCTTCCCTGCCGCTTTGAAGGAGGCGGTGGTGAGACCCCTCCTCAAAAAGCCTGCCCTGGACCCGGCTGTCTTAAATAACTATCGTCCAGTCTCCAACCTTCGCTTTCTGGCGAAGCTTGTTGAGAGTGTGGTGGCGCATCAATTCCCTCTGTTCCTGGAGGAAACTGATTATCTGGACCCGTACCAATCGGGCTTCAGGCCCGGATACAGCACGGAGACGGCATTGGTCGCGCTGGTGAATGATCTCTGGAGGGCTCGGGACAGGGGTTGTTCCTCTGTCCTAGTCCTATTAGATCTCTCAGCGGCTTTTGATACCATCGACCATGGTATCCTACTGCGGCGTCTCAGGGGGTTGGGAGTGGGAGGCACCGTTTTACGGTGGTTCTCCTCCTATCTCCTGGGCCGTTCGCAGTCGGTGTTGACGGGAGGGCAGAGATCCGCCCCGAGGCCTCTCATTTGTGGAGTCCCTCAGGGGTCGGTTCTCTCGCCTCTCCTGTTCAACATCTATATGAAGCCGCTGGGCGAGATCATTCGTGGTTTCGGGGTGGGGTATCATCAGTACGCTGATGATACCCAACTTTTTCTTTCCACCCCGAACCAACCCAGCGATGCCCTCTCCGTGATGTCCCGTTGTCTGGAGGCGGTCCAGGTCTGGATGGGGAGAAACAGGCTTCGTCTCAATCCCGCCAAGACTGAGTGGCTGTGCATATCGGCATCTCGGGTTAACCAAATTATTCCATCTCTAACGATGGGGGGTGAGGTGTTACCCCCCGTTGATAGGGCTCGCAACTTGGGCGTCCTCCTGGATTCACGACTCAATTTTGAAGATCATATAGAAGCCGTGACCAGGGGGGCTTTTGCCCAGGTTCGCCTGGTGCGCCAGTTGCGACCCTATCTGGACCGAGATGCCCTACGCACAGTCACTCATGCGCTCGTGACCTCCCGTTTAGATTACTGCAACGCTCTCTACATGGGGCTGCCCTTGAGGACCACTCGGAGGCTTCAGCTGGTGCAGAATGCGGCCGCGCGAGTTGTGATGGGGGTTTCCCGATACTCCCATGTAACACCTCTACTCCGCGAGCTGCATTGGCTTCCGGTTGCCCTCCGGGTGAGATTCAAGGTGCTGGTGATGACCTATAAAGCCCTAAATGGCTTGGGTCCGGGATATCTGAGGGAACACCTGCTGCCGGCATCAAGCTCCCTTCGTCCAGTGCGGTCCCACAGGGAGGGTCTTCTCAGGGTGCCGCCGGTGAGAGATTGCCGGCGGATGACACCCAGGGGTAGGGCCTTCTCTGTGGGTGCGCCTGCCCTTTGGAACCAGCTGCCGGTGGAGTTGAGGACTGCCCCCGACCTCCGTTCATTTCGTCGGGACCTGAAGACCTGGCTCTTCGAGCTCTCTGCCCCAGGCTGAGAATTTTTAATTTTAATTTAGTCCAATTGGGTTTTTTTTTTTTTAATTAATACAGGGATTATTATAATTTATTTTAATTTGTTTTTAACTTTTATATTTGTGTTTTTAATTACCCTGTAAACCGCCCTGAGTCCTTCGGGAAAGGGCGGTATATAAATGTAATAAAATAAATAAATAAATAAATAAATATTTCAGGTTTTAAATTTATGCTCATTCAGACAAGAACATTCAATCTTAAAAAAAAAAAACAACCTAATTTTTTCAACTTTTCCAACATGTTGTTTTCAGAAATGTTGAGTTATGTGAGGACTCAGGACTGTTAGTGTTCTTGGCCCTGCAGTCCAAAATAAACAAGGAACCATCTTTTGAATATTTGATTATTATGCACAGGCAATTGAGATAACATTAAGCATAATTACCTTGCTCTTGGTAAATCTAGCATTTGTGTGTGTGTTTCCCAATTATGTGACTGATCTGTAAAAGTGAAATACCTGCAGTTCTCCTTTTTCCATACTTTTCAAATAATGAAGGTGATTTTGATTAAAAAATATTAGAATAAGTACAGAATTCAAAACAACAGAGTCAGAAGTCTCTTATTGGAGGCCTTCTACTCCAACCCCATGCTCAAGCAGAGGACCATATACTATTCCAGACAAATGGCTGTCCAAACCTCCAGTGATCAATCACACACAGCTTCTGGAGGCAAGCCATTCCACTGATGAATTGTTTTCACTATCAGGAAATTTCTCCTTACTTCTAGATTTTCCATCTGTTACCTCTTGTGCTACTCTCAGGTTCTGTGGACAATAAGTTGACCCCCTCTTCTCTATGCAAATCCCTCAAGTACTGGAAGATTGATATCATGTCACCCCCTAGTATTCTCTTTGTTAGACTAGACATACCCAGTTCCTGCGAACATACATTTTATCCTTCAGTCCCCTAATTATCTTTGTTGCTCTTCTGTGCACACTTTCTAGAGCCTCACCATCGAACTTCATTTTGTTAGATATGGCTCAGTGTTCAAATCTGTCAAGGTCCTTCTGGACTTGAGCCTATGTTCTAAAGTATTGGTTATTCCCACAGCTTGGTGCCATCTGTAAATTTGATGAATTCCCCTTCTAGCCCTTCATCTAGAACAGGGGTAGGCAACCTTGACTTTTTTATGACTCATGGACTTCAACTCCCAGAATTCCTGAGCCAGCCATGCTGAGGGAAAACGGAGAGGTTTCCAAGCTGAGCCATGCTGGCTCAGGAATTCTGGAAGTTGAAGTCAATAAGTCATAAAACAGCCAAAGTTGCCTACCCCTCATGTAGAACATTTATGAAGGTGTTGAAGAGCACTGAGTCTAAGACAGAACCTTGTGATATTCCATTGCATGCATCCCTTTACCTAGATATGGTTCCATTGAATACAACAGGTTGTCAGCCATTTACTACTACGTCTGTTGTTGATACTGCCTATCCCACATTTTTCTAGCTTACCAAGAAGGAGGTTGTGCTCTACTTTGTCAAATGTTTTGTTCTTGTCAATTGCGAAGTCATGTTCCATGCGATCCCATGGACAATCTTCCTCCAGGCTTTCCTGTCCTTTACCATCTTCTGGAGTCTGTTTAAATTCATGCCTACTGCTTCAGTGACTCCATCCAGACACCTCATTCTCTGTCATCCCTTTCTTCTATTTCCCTCAATCTTTCCCAGCATCAGGTTCTTCTCCAGTGAGTCCTTCCTTCTCATTAGGTGGCCAAAGAATTTGAGTTTCAACTTCAGGATCTGGCCTTCTAAAGAGGGTTGATCTCCTCTAGGACTGACTGGTTTGATCGCCTTGCAGTCCAAGGGACTCACAGGAGTCTTCTCCAGCACCATAGTTCAAAGGCCTCAATTCTCTGGTGCTCAGCCTTTCTTATGGTCCAAATTTCACAGCCATAAATTGCAACTGGGAAGACCATAGCCTTGACTATACACACTTTTGTTGGCAGGGTGATGTCTTTGCTTTTTAGTATGCTGTCTAGATTTGCCATAACTTTCCTTCCCAGGAGCAAGCGTCTTTTAATTTCTTGACTGCAGTCCCCATCTGCAGTGATCTTGGAGACCAGGAAAATAAAATCTGTCACTACCTCAATTTCTTCCCCATCTATTTGCCAGGAATTGATAGGGCTGGATGCCATGATCTTGGTTTTCTTAATGTTGAGTTTCAAGTCAAATGTTTTATTGAAGTCCAATTATACTATGTCAGTAGAATTTTGCTGGTCCACTAATTTAGTCACTTTGCCCCTTATGTCCAAACTTTTAAAATTGCCCACTAATACTGCTTGATGTCACTTCCCTTATTGTCATTAGGCAGTGTAATTATAGCTTTGTTAAATAGTGCAGCACCTTATGATTTCCTTAGAGAAGTATATATTGGGTTGGGTCTAAAATGTCCACTTTTGACTACACTATTATTTCACAACACTTGCTATCTTATTTAAATAAAGGTCTAATCCACTTAAAGCCTTTATTCATATTGTATAATACAAAATATCCATAAAAATATCTCTCAGAGCAAAAGGGAATCTTATTAATGTCTATTGTGCACAGAGAAATTTTAATTATTTCCCCCCTTGCCTCCATATACATAAAACATTATATAATATTATATTAAGAATAAAGAAAAAGAAGGAAAATGCTCAGAAAGTATGATGGTAGTGGTTTAGAAGTGTTTATTATCTTCTTGTAGTCTATTTAATACATGAGCTCATACAGCCTTTCTTATCCTATTTGCCACATTTTGCCTAAAATATTGAAAGTCTCTCTCTCTCTCTCTCTCTCTCTCTCTCTCTCTCTCTCTCTCTCT